>VCJC01000496.1:14857-25477 GCA_024140195.1 Backusella luteola
TTACCTTTGGTAATGGATTATCCTCACAAGGATTGGTTCTTTGATGAAGACTTGTTATACGACGTAGCACTTTATCCACAAGCTTCCTTTGACTTGGATTTCTGTTGATAGGAGATGCATTGTTGATATCCGCAGTATGTATATCAGAGTAGCTTTGATTTCTTGTAGACAGAGACAGTTTTCTTAATATGTTGTTTGAACTTATTATCTTGTCATTTTGCTTTTCTACGACACTTGAAGTAGAGCTTTCAATTGACTGAGCATCACATTCTGATAATTTTGTTTGTCTAGAATCACTAGTTCTTTTTGGAATAAGTGAGAAACTTGATGCGGATGACCTAATAAAGGAGGTTGATTTTTTCTTCTTAAGAAGATCAATGTTTGCTGTTAGGTCTGCCACTGAGTGGTAGGATGCAATCTGATCTTTATCTCGCATATGCAATGCCCGAGAAGATAGGTAGTCCTGAGTACAGACATCGCGTAATTTATGATCTACTGCAAGACGCAGGGCATGCTGATGATTATTTTTGAACTGGAATGACATCTTTCCGATCATATTGCCATTTCCTGAAAGTAAATCCAGAGAGCTAGGACGTCTTTTTGGAGTTGCAGAAGTCCCAAATGGATCTGGTTTAATATACATTTCTGAATTATTACGGGGCTTTAGTCCAACTTTTTGATTTTCAAGTGAACTTGACTTCAAAGTATAGTCTGCCGAATATCGTTTTTGAAGAGATGCACTATTTTCGGGGAGAGGAGGCAGTACTTTTGGAATATCCTCAAATTGAATGTTTGTAGACATGGATCGACGGAGCTTGGTGTCACTTTTTTTACTATTGTCACCACTACTAGATGTGTCCAATAACATGGTGAATGATCGTGACAGACGGACACGCTCAGGTACTCGTTTGCATGTAATACCTGGAAGAGAAGATACGATAAAGTCTTCAGCTGAGAAATTGGTGTTTTTTCTTTCATTTTTGGCATCCATAAGAGCTGTCTGTATTTTTTTTATCCATAATTGCTTCTCCTGAGAACAACTAGCACTAAATGCAAATGTATGCTTTTTGCACCTTACAATAAAGGAATTTTCACGTTGACCTGCCAAAAAAACAACATAATCATGTTAGTATTTTCTCTTTTTTCCCTTTTTTGAAGGAAATAATTTAAAAAAAGAAAAAAAAAAGCCAAGAGAAAATGATGTGATGCTGCAAGAGAAGAAACAAGACAAAAACAAAATAAAGTAAACATACATTTTATTTTTACCTTCAATATCATTTAAATCTTCAAAATCAGCAAGGTATAACGGAAACCAATACTTTGGTTCGTAAAAGGTTACTTTTTTGGGGCGTACCATAATTAAATAAGTTGAAAAGACGAAGCAACCCAAGTAGCGTGGTTTTGAAACAGTTGATCCAAGAGCGGAGTAAGTTACTTCAATGGCACCTGCAATCAATAGGTTTCCCAGCTGGTCAACATGACGTTTACTGAGTCTCCAGTCAGTGTCAAGTCTTTGAGTAAACTTTACAGTACGCTCCCTTAAGTCACGTTCCAACTTTCGTCGATCAATTTCAGCAACAATATCTTGCATTTCTTCTAAAGCAGCGCTCCAAAGATCATGCTCCGGAGTCTGGGGGGATGTATAACGTATAATTTCTTTAATAAGTAGTTGATAACGACAGATTCGCTGCACAGGCTAAAATAATGGCTAAAGTTAGTATTTTGAATAAAACCAAAAAATCAAATTGAAGAGTATATTAAAAAAAAACAAAGGTATAAAACAAACCTTAATTAGATAATCTTCGAAATGGAGTCGTTTAGATGGTGGGCAGCTCATATGAATATCACTACTTACGGGTGATGGAAGCGAATACGAGTCAAGAATAGCACAATCCTTGAGAAACAATGACCATTCTGGTTGGTCTCGATATTCGGAACACAGGGTCCATGCCTCTGCGTGCATATCACAGTAATGTGTATAAAGCTTGAAATTACTCATCTGCACAAAAAGAAAAGAGAGAGAGATATATAGTCAGCTAGGCTTTCTAACATGCGCACAGATCCAATACACGTGACTCGACTCCTACCTCATCAATAAAAGTCTGGGCAACTATTGAGCTACTGGAGGTGGTTTCAAATTGACTAATGAAATTCTTGTGGAAATCCAAAATTGCTGGTGCATTTCGAATGATAGTAGCTTTGTTGTGAATTGTGATCCAGGATTGGCGTGACAGTACTTCAAGACATACCTACAGAGGTTTTAAAGGAAATTGAAAACGGAAAAGGTTACTAAAAAGGAAAGAAAAGACATTTTGATGAAGTTTAAGGAGAGAGGGGGGAGGTGTTATTCTTTCATAAGTAGAAAAAAAAACATGAATGGTTTTAACACTATAAATAAACAATGGAAATATATAATTTTTTTGTTTTCATAAAAAAAAGGAGAGGGGGAAGGAGTGTAAACTTACTTCTACCAGGTGGGATAAATCCTGGACATAATCACGTTCTGTTTGTAACATCTCTTCAATAGCATGGTGTTTCTTTTTTAATACTTTATCATCTGGAGTTTTGGGTTCTATAGGTGCTACACAGGAAAATGAAGCTTCCTCGATCGATGATTCGCAGCTACAGCATGAACAATAGGAGTCATTGGCAGACATTATATCATGTTGTTGCTGCTGCTGCTGGTGATGGTGTGTTTGATCATTAGAATAGCAGCAGCAGCAACAGCAGCAGCAATAGTCGCTAGTATTGACATGAAGTTGGCTTCGATTTACTGGAATCATCGTCAATTGTTCGCTTATCCTCTGGCCCTTTGCTGATATTTTCGATTAAAAAGAGAAGAGAAAAAAAAAAAGAAAAAAAGGCCCCTTCTCAAGACTTGGGAGAATAAAGTTAAGTTTATTTTTCTAGCAGTCTATTTCTTTAATATGAATCAATTAAATTCAATCAAGTGGCAAAAAGAAAGTTAAAAATAAATAAATAAATAAATAATGATAATAATAATAGTAAAAGAAGGAAATGAGAAAAAGAGGATAAGTAAAATGAGAAAAGAAAGGAATAAAATAGAAAAAATATATATATAATAAGCACTCCTTCTCCTTTGTCTGTCTATATCATCCTCCTCAAAAGCTATCTCCTTTGGTTCAGAAACTTAGATTTACCCACAACTACTATAATGCAGGATAAAATGTTGTTCCAGAAGCCACAACCATTCTTGGCCAATCATTTCGCTGTCCCTAAGTAGCATTCAGCTACCCCACAATCCGTCTTGGCTGTCATGGCTCTGGATATTTATTTTGAGTGTGTGTGTGTGTGTGTGTGTGTGTGTGTGTTAAAATCAGGGAAATGGCTCAGAAACATAGCTTGTAGTAGAATTGGCAGAATCAATACTAATGCTTCTGGGGTTATTATAAATAACAAGTAGATCCACTGTCTCCAGGGTGATCATCCATCACCGTTTCACAGAAAAAAATGTGACGAATAAATCGCATAAAGCTCGCTGCATTTGTTTTGTTTGGAATATTCCATCTCTTTTTAATTTTATACATATTTATTTATGAGAGAGAGTAGAGCTTCTTTAGAACAACATGACCACATCCTGCGGCCTCAGCAAATTGCAGAACAGCTTGAGCACTTGGAGCCTTTGGCAGTCGGAGGTACATTGGAAGAGAGTAGCTTGCCTTTGCTCGTCTGATCAATCAAGGCTCATTTTGATTTATTGTAGATCAGCGATTAGAGCGCAAGATAGGCTGGATCCAGGGTGCTATGGTTAATGTTAGCTATATTATTGGAGCGGGTATTTTTGTAAGTCCTGCCATCACTTTGCAATTGCTTGGTTCAGGTGGAATGAACTTAATCTTTTGGCTAATCGGTGCATGTGTGGCCTTTTCCGGCACGTGGTCCTTTATGGAGCTAGGAACTATGGTAAAGTAATATGATATAATGTAAAAACCTTAAAGTAGTCATTTTTTATACATTTGTATATATTTGCATGTATTCTTATGAATAAACAGCTCCCGCGCAGGTAAATCAAATGAGGAATTCGATGCGATGTGCTTTGTGTTTGATTTAACAAGTTGGTTGTAGTGGCGGAGAGGTTGGTTACTTGGAGTATTGTTACCGTAAGCCCAAGTATCTATTAGCGTATTTGTTTACTTGGTGGTGCCTGCTTAATAGATCTAGCGGGGTTGCTGCACAGGGTAATGAGGAAGCAAGGGGGAAATTATTAAGGGTCTTTATGTAACAGTGTCATTTTAGGAATCGTATTCGGCGGGTATTTGAATTATGCCTTTTTTGGACCCGACTTTAAATCGCCATGGATGGAACGAGGATGGGCAAGTAAGTTAGAGCAAAGGATATGTCTTGTATGAATTAAGTGAACCACTCTCGAAAAAGTATTTTGTGCAACATTGCTTACAATTGTAAACATGATCTCGACAAAGGTATTTTGATAATGACGGTAAACAAATATACATTTGGTGGTTTAATAAGTAAATTAATAAAAGGCATCCATGAAAATGATGAGCGTATTGACTGTGATAAAATTAACTATTCTTGCACTGATTGCTTTTGTTGGTTTGCTGGTGCTTGCAAAAGCTATACCATCCGATGCTGATGTTGGCCTCAACCTTTCATTTTATGGCACATCTTCCTCACCAGGTTCTTATGCAACTGCCATTTATTTTGTAATAGAAAATATTAATATAAAAACAAAAGAGTAGATCATCTAACCTTCATGTTGGTTCTTGATAATAGGTCATGAATAGTTATAGTGGATGGCATAACCTCAATTACATTTTAGATGAAGTCAAGGTAAGTACCAAATATGTTGGCTATTGCTCTCTTCTTTCTTTTTTTTTTACAATCTCAGCATTTAGGACCCAATCAAAAGTTTGCCTAAAGCATCGGCTGCAGCACTTTTATGTACGGCGGGACTGTACCTCTTGACAAACATTTCATATTTAATTGTACTTCCGTTGGACGTAATGAAGGATTCTCAATTCATTGTTGCTGCAGAATTGTAAGTTCAGCAGTATATAATGGTAGCAAGCGATTGACAACATGTTTAGTTTTCGACGTTCCCTTGGTGAAAATTTTGCTACCAAAGTACTTCCTGTCTTTATCAGTTTTAGTGCACTTGGTTGTGCAGCTTCAATCAACTTTTCTGGTGGAAGGTATGGGTTTACTTTTAGCCTAAATGTTAAGCTAACAGAGAAATAGAGTGGTGATGGAAGCTTCAAGACAAGGGCTATTACCCTTTGGTCGCGTATTTGGTCACGTAAATACACGAATTGGAAGTCCGGTCAATGCATACCTGTTGCAATATGCTTTATGTATTGTTTTTATTGTAGGTTTACCTGCAGGCGCTATTTACAAGTTTATTATTGCTTTTATTGCATATCCTTCCAATGTATGTATCTTTTGGTTCTTACGGTATATATAGTTTTTAACACATTTCACTATAGATATTCTATTTGCTTCTTGCATTTGGAATTCTATTACTAAGAAAACGCGAACCAAATAATAGCCGTCCTATCAAATCTCCTCTTAGTAAGTTACAATCTACTTGTATAAACTTTACTTTACAAACTTTCTAAAAACTAATAATAAATAGTTTTTGTGTTTATATTCTTGGGCTACACATCCTATGCCCTTATTTTTGTATTCTTCCCTGTCGAAAATGAATACTATCCTTACTGGTGTAAGTGGTTAATTTAATGCCTTGCTCTTCTTATATGCTAAACTAATTCTTTGGTTTATAGTGCCTTATGTTTGTTCAATTATATCGATGCTCGTGTGCAGTATATTCTGGGTAAGAAAGGCCAAGGACATATTTGTTAGGGATTATTCTAACACTTTACTTAGTATTACCAAATTGTCATCAAAAACACACCAGGAAAATCATACAATGAGTCAATCAGAAACCAAGGCCATGCTGCTATGGAACAAGAGTTATATGGTGAATATAGAGTTGTTCCTACAGAGGAAGATGCTGAATCTCCGCAGCGAGATGTAGAACAAACTTTTCACTAAACTAGAGCCTTTTTTAATATATACATATATATATAATATAAAAAAAATTCTTGAATGCTATATATTGACATTTTGAATAAATTTACAAATCTGATTTAAATATGCTTAAGAGAAGAACATATTTATAGTTGACGGCATGGCCTCCCTTTTTTCAGCTTAATCAACTTCGTATATCATTTGCACTATGAGAAAAAAAAAGAAAACACTTTTTTTTGTCTTTTAGAAAAAGGCTCAAAAACTAGGACAAATTACTATTTTTTACTATTTTTTCCATCGACCAGGTACTTTATGAATTTGTAATAAACGTGGGACACGAGTCTCTTCATTTAAAAACTTTTTTTTTTGGCTTTTAATATCTTCTTACAAAATCTAACTCTAGATTGTAAGATCCTGCCGTATTTACAAATATTTTCATAAACTGACATAGTAAAATATAATATAATAGTAAAAAAAATGTACAACAGCCTCACAAAGCAAGAGAGTATAAAAAGTAAAAATAATAAGGACTGGCTAAATGTATTGTTTTTTTACTGTTCTTCACCATCACTCGAATCATCACTTGTAAAGTCACTAAACCAGAAAGGTCTCTGTACCTCTGGTAGCTCCTCTTTTTTCAGTTTGCCATACGATTTCATTTTCTTTTTTCGTGTTACGTGGCTTTTTAAATCCAAACAGTGGTCCTTGTAATGTACAATGAGATAAGTGGGGGCTTTTTTTTTATAAAAAAAAAACATAATTGCTCATTACCTTATAATATTTTAAAGAGTTTACAAACGTTTTAATAGCACCTTTTTTTATATCATCCATATCTTGAGGAACGTCCACATCAGCAATTTTATCAACAACAAACCAATTTCGATCATTCTTGTAATAAATTAGTAGTTCTCCTTCTAGACGTGCTATCAACATTGATGGTACAAATTTAACGTCACTGTTGCTCTTTTGACAATTTCTGAAATAAATCGCCGACGATAACACTGTCTTCACCTTGTTTCATAAATATTTCGGAACAATTAAGAGAATAAAGTAAATAACATGCGATAGATTGAGTACTTCTATAAGCTAAACACCATGAAGGCAATGGCTGCTTTAATTGGCTGGTTTTCTGCATTAAAATACCCATAATTAAATGCCAAAGCCTTTTATTCAAAATCATCAGCCGACCGATATTCGACTCAATAAATACTTACTATATGTTAATTATTTCCTTTTCCCTTTTTTCTCTCCTTGACTTTTTTTTTCACCTACTGTTCAGCACTTTGTTTCTATCTAAGCATAGCTTTGAGAGAAGTTTGACAAATACATGTATCCTATTTTCGAAAAAGTCATCAAACTGTTAAAGCAGTTTACACCTGCTTTTTTAATAGCGCAAATAATACAGATTGTGCTTTCACTGCCACCAATGATAGCAAGACCTGTCGCATATGTTTTAACTGCTCCAACAAAGTCACAGAGAGAATGGATAAAACATGTAGATCACGGTACCTGGAAAGGTGCTTGGATAGGTACCTGCATGAGTGAAATTGATAGTAAATATGAACTTTTACAGAGAATTAAAGAGGCTGATCTCATTGTATACAAAGCCCATGGTAAAAAAATAGAAATAAATATGCATACTAATACTTACAGCGTTTTATTATTATTAAAAAATATATATAGGTGGTGCATTTCGTGTTGGGCATTGTACAATGTACATGGATGTATTCATCTACTGGATTGAAACTTTAAAAACACGATACAATATAAATACCCTTATTCTATCCATTGAATATGGTCTCGCTCCTGAAAATAAATATCCATCCCCAATGATTGAGTGCACTGAAGCGTATCGATATTTACTTTACACATTAAAGGTATTTTGTATGGATTTCTTTTATAGGCAAGAGCTAAAATAAAATGATGGGGAATATATATGTTTTTAGGTTCCTGGTTCAAAGATTATTCTTAGCGGTGATTCAGCGGGTGCCACGCTATGCTTAGGAGCGCTTATCAGAACATATACACCTGATCTATTTACTAACATTGACGCATGTCGTACAGACAACAGTGCCGAATTACCAGCCGGACTCTTGTTGGTTTCGCCACTTTTATCATTGAACTTGAATGAATGGTTATGGCATTTCAAGAGCGATTTGGTTACACCCACACTCGCTCGAACCGTTGTAAAAGAATTTCTAGACATCAAAAACAATAAAGGGAGGAACACGCTCCCATTCTTAAAAGTAATCAATATCAAGTCTGGCTTTTCACGTTTTGTTCCCAATAACATTATGCTCATCGTGGGAGAACGAGAGGTGATGAGAGATGATATTCTTTCTTTGGCAAAGACTGTCATGCGCGACGAAAAGAATATTCGTATCCAGATTCATCGCGAGAATTTTGGACATGACTGGTATTTTTTGCGTGAAATTGTAAAATCGAGTCAACAGCACCTAATTAAAAGAACAGATGATGCCTTTATCGATTTTGTGGCTAAAACGATCGCCAAAAGAAATAATACCAAAAGATTAACCAGCGTTCAACCGACTCTACTGAGATCTCATGTAACCTCCTTTAAACAAGAGGTTACCAATGTCACCGTATCTACAACTGCCTGATTTTATACCTAATATACTTAATGGCTTGGTGATTTTTCATTTTCTTTTTTGTAAACTAACTAAATAAATAAATAAACCATATTCTTAAAAGTATTATACAATTACACATGACAGTGCCTTTTTTTTATTAAATTATCATATGAGAGAGAGAGAGGGAGAGGTAAATTGGGAGTGTACTTATTCAGCATTGTTTGTTGCTGCCGATTGGCCAGTTACGGGACAAACTGCTTTGTCACCAGCAATAATTTGCCCTTTTGAAAATGGACAACCAGAACTTTCATCTGCGCTTGAGTCAGATTTTCCAGAAACCGGACATACACCAGTGGATGCAGTTTTACCTGTGGCTGGACAAACAGCAGCGGCAGAAGAATCATCACCACCACCACCAGTGGTGTTGGATGACTGACCTGTAACAGGACATATTCCAGAAGGTGTAGCAGAAGCAGAAGATTGACCAGTAACAGGACAAACAGCACCAGAGGATTGGCCAGTAACAGGACACACCAGAGGAGTGTCATCTTGTGTTTCTTGAGGAGCCTCATAAACAACAACATCAGCGGTATCGGGCATCTCCAGTTTATCAAAATAGAAATCAACATTATCACTTGTGACCCATTCGGTACCTGATTCTAGCCATTTTTGATAATCATCGGTTTGACGCCACTTTGCATTGAGCTGCTTTTCCAAGTCCAGAATTTCCAATGGAGATTTGTCATTTAATTCTGTCACTGCTTTAAAAATCACCTTTAATAGGGTGGGTGGTAGGGTTCCCCAATGCTTTAGAATGTTATTGCTCCATGTGTTGTTTGTTTCTTTTAATCTTGATTCTAATTCTTCAAAGCTTTCTACACCCTAAAAATAGAACAAAAGAGCATTAATTTATTTGTTCGCTTCCCCCTCTTTTGTGTATTACCCCAAAAACAGATTCAATTTCTTTTTCCCAGACTTGTAAACGATTAGGACCTGCATAAGAATGGTAAATAGCCAAAGCCAATTGAACAGCAGAGGTTGTATCTGGAGCAGGACAAACGGCCATTTTCTTTGCAGTATCAAAAGCATCACTGAGCTTTCCCTCGGGTATAAAAACATCGGCTAAACCCATTGCAAGGATTTCCGGAGCTCTTACTTTGGAGTACTCGGGACATGCCAACGCCATGTATAATTCAAAGCCATCAGGTAATTTAGACTTTTCGGTTCCCTTTCTAGCTCTACACATGGCCAAGAGCAAAAGAGGTGGTATAGGTGAATGGGACAGCTCTAATTTAAACTCGATCAATGCATTCTCGGTAATAACACGAAGGAAACCCAAGGACAAGGCCAAATAGATTGAACTAAGCGTGACTTGACCGTTTGTAAAAGTGATGGCCGGCTTAGATTTTTTGTCCAGTGTGTATGATACCACCTGGTGGTACTTTTCGGCTAATGATTGGAGTGATAACTGTCGGGTATTTGGATCTTCCGAAAGAGCAAGGGTTTCCTCATAAGCCAACCCTTTACTTACCACCTTGGTATCCTTTGTCTCGATACGCTCACTTGTCTCAAATGGGTTACCACTATCGGATACAGTGGCAGTAATAAACACAGAAGTGACAGTTTCATCCTCTTGTCCATCCTTTAAACTTTCCATCAACTCGTTCAATCGATCAACAGTGTAGACGTTTTTACTTTTTGGAGAAGAGATTGTGACGGTTTCAGCGCCTTGACCAACTGGTTTTTCGGTTACAACAAAAGTCAATCCATTGACTTGATCCACAGGTCCAACTATAATGATTACAATATCACATCCCATTTTTTAAGTAACATGTAATAATAATAATAATAATAATAATAATAAAAAACAATCCTATTTCCTTTACCTTTATTCTTATTTTGCCAGAGGTTAGCGAAAGGACAAACTGATTTTTTTGAATCCTCCTTTTTCATCTTCCAAGTAAGATATTCAATCAAGTCGAATTTTTCAATACGACTAAAAAAAAAAAAAAAAATACTT
>VCJC01000499.1:0-17764 GCA_024140195.1 Backusella luteola
TGGAAATCTTTTCTCATTAATTTGAAATTTGTTCTCATTTTCTTGAAAAAGACAGTACATCATATCATTGGTACAGTATATGAGGTGAATACATAGATACAGGACTCATCTTGTTCATTATCCCTTCCGATCCCATATATATAAAATAGGAGAGTAGAATGGCCTAAAGATAAATGCTTGATTTGTGGCACCACTTTTTTTTGACTCAAAAAAAGGATAAACTAAAGCTCAAACTTTATAAGCTCATATGCGATAGTGCGTTTCCCCACGTTTTCCCCCCTTCACCCGTATTGATACGCTTGGGTGAATATATTTTATCCTTTTGATTATTGTTTATTAATAAAATTAAGGTGGACGATCAGATCTTTATTTTGTTTGTATATTCATGATCTGTTTTGTACACTCTACAGATCATTGAACATATGCATTTTAAATAGCGCCAATGACGGATCAATCGGCTCTATTGAGATCATTGCAGATCTCCTTTATTGGCCTTAATACAATATAAGAATCACTGTTTAATCTAACATTCTTCTCAGTTTGATCAAGGGTGGAAATAGAATACATTTTTATTCAAACCTTAATGACATCGTTGCTACATGGTTTTGGTATTAAAAAAACGCAATATACATACATACAAGACTCCCTACAGTGTAGAAATATGCTGTTGAAGACAGGCTTATATGGGTTTAATTGGTTACCCCTTATATGATACAATCAAATAACCCGCACATATCTCTTAGTCACTGTTATGAATAGACACTAGTATTTATGATTTATTATTTAAAGAAATAGTAATAAAAGAAGAACACCACAAACACAATGAATAGAGTCAGCATACACCACATAGTCCCCGATTCCTTTGAAGCCATTATCTTGAAATTATTCATTGTTTTACCTAGTACTGAACCAGTGTTTGAAAATTGGTCGTTCTACAATTACATATTTAGCATTGAGATATAGTGCCTGCTTGAATCACATAATAGTCCTACCATAGTCTCAATCAAACTGTTTCCAGATCTAATCTCATCTCCAATCTTGCCTGTAATCTGTTTTTATTATTATTATTATTATTATTATACATTACTCTTTTTATCAATAAAGTTCGTTTTGCCATTACATTCTTCAATATTTTAACTTTAGCAGATAATCCAGAAATGTCTTCTTCATTTTGTCCTTCTAGATAATCCAAGTCTCTATCCGACATCTTTATTTTTACAGTTTTCTGATCCTCCGATGTGTCATAAATGGAGGGTGATGGTGTACGTCTATCATAATCACCCAGCAATGAAGAGCGATTATGTAGATTTTGAAAAGACCTTATAAAGGCTTTTTGTTATTTCTTCTTCTAAACCTTTCCTCGATATTTAAACAAAGTACTCTACCTTGTATTTCTATTACCAAATTGTCTCGACATGTATTAAAAAGTTATACTCTAATATTTTATTTTTTATTTTGTAATTAACACAATGTAAAGATTAGTTGTGATGAACAAAAAAAACACAACTACAAAAAATGGAGTTTGAAAATAATAGCATGTTACACCTGTTTACACTCATTCTCGTTTGACCACATCTTTATCCAGTCAATCGCCAAAGCGGCTTGATTACCTTTACCCCAGGTGGGTAACCATTTGTCTTTTGCATTGTAGAATGTATTAGGAGCATGCTGGTCATCGTTTTTCCATGGCTTGTTTTTACCATCTGGCCAATAACCATTAACACCTCCTACAGCCACGTTGAGGATCTATGTCATTGTTGTTATTATTGAATGTTTTTGTACTTGCTTCTTTTTCTAGAACAAAAAGAGCCACATGGTATATACGTTACCAGGTAAAACTCTTGATCAAATGGAGCAGAAATATCCCCTCCTTTCCAAGGATTGAAAGTATCATTAGTGAAGTTACCACGTTTCCATGCAGGTATATCAAAATCAACTTGTAGAACAGTTTCATCATCAACATAAGTAGTTAGACCTTCTTCATTCCATTCCAGCCCTAAAAAATAACAAATGATTTATTAGTTAATGACGAATATCATTGTATTGTGTATACAAATAAAGTAAAGTACCATATGTATGGAACTCGTCTGCAAATGTTGTGCTTGCTTCAGAGAGAATTGCTCCTTGAGTCAAATTATACTTATTAAGGTATGCATGGGGTCCCCAGTGCAATGTGGACATGACAGCCGAGGTGTTTCCGTGTGCGTAATTACTGTTTCCTCTTGATTCCATCTATATGATAACAATTTGTTAATGAATCAGGTTATATTAAAACGAAAAATGAAATCTAATACTTTACAATATCGATTTCACCACTTGCTGGCCATCCACCATATGCTGAATACTTGGGCAGCATCCAAATAGCTGGCCTATTAGAAAGTCGGTAAATATTCCAAATAAAAAGGAGGGTGGAGCATACATGTATGTATGTATACATCCTTCTTGGATACTCACCATATCCAATCACCTTTTGGTAAACGCGCTCGCACTTCCACTTTACCATAGCGAAGCGATACCGAGTTAACAGTTCTCAAACAAGCTGACTGGATTGGATTAATTATATTGCCATCAGCAGTAGGGCCTGATGATCTTTCACAACCTAAACAGATATGTTAATGGCATATTTTTAATTTTATTTGTTTAGTTTAGAATTCACCATAGTTAGAGTTATCTAAAACGCCAAAGTGTTAGTCTAAAATATACAAAACTAAGAATAAAAAGCACACAATACCTGTGCAATCCATATGTGGTTGTCCAGACCACAAATTTATTTTCCCATTTTTTGTAACAGCATCTTCACCAATAGTCTCTGCAGTCAAGGTGGGCTTTATGTACAATACACCATCCTCTACAAAACTATTGGTTCGGTTGTTTGTGTAATATTGGAATTCCCAATTTCCACCTAATAAATTCTCAGTTAGTAGCTCAATGATAAACGTACACAAAATGTATTGAATACATTTGCAGGTTACCTCCACTCATTGTGATTTCATGCTATTTTGAAGCAACACCAATTATATTAAAAAAATGCTTTTGTTTTAGGTAATGGAATATGATATCATTACCTCCCAGTTTTTGAAGTTCAAATTATCAAAATGGTCTTCAAACACAAGGCAACCTTCATTTTCTGTCGTGTCCCATTTTAAGGATTGTGAACTGATATCAATATAGTTGAAATCGTTTGCCATTGGCGGTTTGTATGGTTTGTATTCATAACCCAGGGCATGACTAGATAGCAAACCTAATAAGAAGACAGAATATACACTCAACATTATTTTTGAGATTTCCAAGTGAAAATAAAAAGAGAATGAACAAAAATACGTATCCAGATCAAATCAATTTTTTTAAAGAGATGAAAAGAATGAAAAAAAAATAGAGCCTTCCATTCCTTCAGGAGAATGTAGTTTCGGAGCGAATATCAATAATGCAAAACAACACATTTACCTTGTTTCATCTTCCAGAAAGTCGAATACGTCGCTCGTATCCATAAATCATAAAAATATTTTTTGTTTTTGGTACACTAACTTGGTAACACGCGTTTACCATTGTCAATTTCAAATCAAAACCATAATTAGTCATATTCCGTTAATTTTTTTTTTCGCTCAAAAAATGCTCCCGTATGACAAATCAGGAGTAACACCATCGGTAAATCATTCAGCATCTAGTGTATGCCAAATGCGGAAATTGGTGCTGTTCTGGAGAATAGAATGATCTGTTTACATCTCTCTTTACTATTTAGTAAATATAGTATTAGTATAATGAAAAATGGTAAATACCAATATGTATAATGATATAAACTAATAATGAGAAAACATATATTTTTCTTTTTTTTTACTGAGGAATTGTGATGCTTAAATAAGATAGATGGGTATTGCTTCTCGTCATCTTTGTTGTTCTTGCATAAAAGTATAAGCGGAAAGTGACAGGTTTAAACGCAATCCATTCTAGAATCCGTTGTTCTTTTTTATCAGTGACGCAGATCTTGGCTTTTATGTACAATTATTATTATTGTGTGCTTCCATGTAAACAAAGCTGCACAACGCTAGACTTTTCGGAGTTAAATAATTAGGGTCTCTGGATAAATGGTTTGCCTTAAATCAAACAACATTATATAATAAAGGAAAATAACAACAGTAATGAAAGCAATTAAATAAAAATGGAAAAGGAAATGAAAAAATATTAATTATTCCATAAGAATAGAATGAAAGGAAATAGAGTTTTGAAATAAATAAATAAAAAATGTAATTTTTTTTTTCAAGTATAATTCCAGTAAATGTGGTAACCTAGCGAATATCGAGCCAAGATGCAAATCGAGATGTTTAACTTTATCTGAGATGAACAACCATGGAAAAATAATTATACAAGATCCTTTTCAGGATATAGTATAACTTAATTTGATAATAGTGTATACTTTACATGCATGGATATGTGTTAACCTAATATATGCCAAGAATGCATACCCCCTTATTTTCTCTTTAACTCCCAACTTCATTTAAATTTTGTCAAAAAGTTTGATTTGTAAATTTTCGTACTCTTGGCTTTACTCAATCTGCATCATATACTCAACCGATGAAAATACTAGGTGGCTTGATTGCCAAATCAAGAATGCTGACCGAAAAAATCGAGATCCCTTACATCAGTACCTTGGCGCGGTAGACACTCTCGAAAAGGAAAAATTATAGGAAATTAAAGTAGTCGAACAATGAGGCATTTGCCACAGTAAAACACAGCAATAGAGGCACAAGACCACTCAAACGCAGAAAAACTTTCTATTTCGATTGATCGATTGACTTTACAGTTTTTTTTTTTTATTTGTTATAAATAAGCGGATATATTTTGATGTTTATTTTTGTCTCTTTCTTTTTTCTTTTTTAAATTTTTCATTTCCTTTTACACTATTGATGAATGAACCACGAAAACACTTACTTTTCATGCTTTTTCCCTAAACGGCAGAATGTAGGATTTGTGAACCCCAAACTTTAATTCGTTCACATAATCTGCAATGCTCTTTTATTTTATGCGAATGGCCGATAATATTAATGATTGCATCTTTATCTGCGTTTATCTCGCGCCAAGAGATCGTCGTTTTTTTTCCACTTTTTTCACCCATTCTTTTACTTTACTGACACTTATTCCTAAAAAACACGTAAATACCTCTACTCTACTGGTTTGTTTGCAAAGGTGACACGAATTTAAACAACTATCTTAAAATTATATTAGACAGGAATTCTACGTGGATAATATTTCAACCATAGAAAAATATTTAAATACCACTCCTCACCAATTCAGTATCACAATAACTACATAAACAACAATACAATGGTATTTATTTATTGATTTTTTCAAAAGCCATGTATCACAACATAACTATATCCTTTCGTAGCTCTTGTAAAAGAATTTTAATCAAATCGTCATGATGTGTTAAAAAAAGTTAAGTCTGATCTTGGCCTTTATGATGTGGGTCTTGGCAAATTATGTGGAGTGTTGACATTAGTATGAGCACCTTCCAAATCAGGCTATATTCTAGATTTTTTAAATATTTTCTTTTGGGACAAAAAAGTAAACACTCGTCAAAACAAATAACTTTGGTGGAAAAAAATATACAGATTATGAAATGTATTAATGATTTAATGATAGAGTACATGAACAATAATTAATAATGCAGACTTGAAAATTAATAGTGAGCATGATGGACCAATACCATTGTGAATGGAAAGGTTACAAAAATGACATCAAAATAATATGTATCGGATGATAGTCAGAAATGGTAATTGCATATTCAATGAATATATGGCACATTGTACCAAGGTCGAACATGTATAAAAAAAAGGGGGGGGAGGAGATTGGGGGATGTGGATTCACGCACCCGACATTTAAACCTCCGAGCTTGATGCAGCCGAGCAATTTTGTGCATTCGTTTTTGATTGCAACAAGGAGTGAGGTTGGGATAATTGCCACACTCACATATCCCTGTATGCTTTCGTGGCTAGTAGCATTGGATCCTTTTATATAAATATAGCGATAATTTCATTTTTTTTCCTTCTTTCATTTTTATTTTTTGTAATCTTTCAATTACACTTTGTACTTTAATCTTCACTCCCCCCTTTTTTTTTTCTTTTTCACTTTTATTACTCATCTAATCAAATCACCAAACCAACGAAAAGAATCAAAAGAATTACTTTACCTCACATTTTTATTTTCCTTTTGCTATTAAAAAAAAGCTTACTGTATGTTGGTTAATCAAAATAATAACTCGAGCCAATTCACATTTGATAACACTTCTTTATCTCAGTTCAAACTAACTAACTTGGTTGTTAGCGATTTGTGTCAATTTGACATGAGCATTTGCCCTCTCTATTCACCATTAAATGATATCTGGATGCACATGACAAAAAAACGTAAGGAACAAAGTTCAGAAGAAGAAATCACACCAGTACCAAAAAAGAAAGTAATGCTTTCCAAAATATCTACCTTTGAAAATGACCTGGACTATCTCTATTATGAATGGACCACAATCAACATCGTATTACAGTCTATTCGAAATGCCTTTACCTTCAGAGAAAACATGACAGATGAATACTTGAACGAAGTAGACAAAGAGCTTAGCATTGCTTATGATGACCTAATGGCTCAAGTGCGCCAACTAGATCGAAGGCTAAAGAGAATGACAGCAGACATGAAAAGTCAACTTGGTGATTCCACGATCGGTTCGTGACAACCTGGCTTATTAAACTTTAATCTTATCATTTTTTGAACTCCTATCGCGTGCCTCCCTTCCCTTTGATATTTCAATTCCGCTCTTTTATTTTATAATCAATTTTATGGTACGGATATTTATTTATGCTTTATATTATGTAGATCAAAACTTTCATTTATTTTGTGGAGAGAGTAATTATGCACATTTCCTATTTTATGTATTTATTATTTGTATTTACGTTACTTTTAACCCAATTCTTTTTTAACCTCATTCTATATGATTTTGAGACTAAATATTACTACCTTTTTTTTCCAATTTATAATAACCATTCCTCTTTCTTTTTGTGATTTATGACATAAAAATATAAATAAATAAATAAAAAAATTTAATAAAAGCGATTATTCTTACCATCAATTAGCATAAATATATTAAATTAAATTCATTATTTTTTATGTGGTGATGTTGTTGTTATTGTTATTTTATCTTGTAGCACAGCTACAAACGTTTTGGCCAGTCTAATTATCCGATTCAGAGTCAAAAAATGATATTTTTTATCTTTACACAAGTTAAAAAAACTTGACATTGTACCTCCACAAGCTTAATACTGTTTTGAACCAATCATTTATCTACTCGTCTCTGTATTACTTTTTATTTGGTGTGATAGTCTGTGATTACATTTTTTTTTTCCTTAAGTTGCTCACTTCGTTCGGTCAAATTCCCGGCCGAAGAAGGATTCATGTATTTACCGATCTACACATTAATACTAAACAATCCATGTTTATAATATATATAAGTAGGAATAGAAATCAATCCCAATATGTTTTATGACGTATTTGAGCTCTGTATTTTTATCTATTTATTCATTGTATTTCTTTTTGTTTTGTATATGTTTACTTCGCTTTAATTCCTTAGCTCATTTTTTATTTCTTTGTATATACCATTGTTATTACTTATTATGTTGGAAGAGAACACAAATACACTAGTACCACCCCAAAAACTCAGACCGCTACACATTAACTGTGACGCTATTGAACCACGCTATCAACATAGTGTTTCTCCAATATCAACTCAGCCTACTTTAAATCCTTCGATTTTTTCAGCGGAGGAAGAACCAAAAAGGAATCAGTATAACGCTTCTTATGTCCTTTCAAAGTTAAAACACATTCCAACACATTTAACACACCTATTTTCAAGTAACAATGCGAATAATTCACAGCATCGCATTTCTGAAAAGAGTAGAGGAAAAATGGCAATGCAATTTGAAGGGTCTAATTCAGATAGAGTCGTACGACATTCCTATAGCGATCCACGTTTGTCTCCTGGATCAACAGCTGTGGGTGATGAAGAAGATTCCCATAGACTGAGTTATTTCACTGTATTGGATAAAAAGAAGAAACGATCGACCCGTCGTTGGCTAGTAGCTGCATTAATGATTCTTTTTGGGGCGCTCATCGCTGTCACATTTGTTTTGGTTGGCCTGGGAAAAGCAGCAAGCCAGCAAGCTTCCCCACCTTTATCTTCACCTTCTGTACAGACACAACCCAGCGTGACCGATGCAAACACCTTACAGCCATCCTCTACCATTATCACAACCACCACTATTATAAGTTCTCATGCATCCCATCCTACAGTAACCTCCAAAGTTACATCCACTAAATCCGTTACGGACACTGTAACAAAAATTCTAGTCATTGATTCCTCAAAATACAAAAGTGCGACCACAAATGACATATAGAAGCGGTTTCTTTTTCAACACCGAGAATGATGTAATTAAATTCAAAAAACACAAAAAAAGCCATACAAAAACATAGTACTCCCTCTTCTTTTAATGCTAACCGGTATATACAAGTATATTTTCTATACAAAATCCATTTTATCCAAACAAATCAAAAAGAAATAGTAATAATAACAATAAACACATTTATATATACATACATTCTTTTGCTCATAGCAATAATAATAAACTAGATAAAAAATAACACACATTTTTTATTATAGTAGTAGTCGATCACATTTAGATCAAATTAAAGCCAATCTAGTAATATATGTCATTATTATGCTAATCGTATACAATATAATAATAGTAGTATTTGATATGGCACCGATAAAAAAAACCGTAGTTAACAACTATATATGAATAATCTTAGTGAGAAGAATGGCATCATTCATACCATTTGACAACAGAAGATATATATTTCTCAACTTCAAAAATTGACATTTGAAACTCTCCTTATTATTCAGCTAAAAAAAGCATATCAATCATATCAAAGAAAAAAACAGTATTACTGTACATGTTACATCAATTAATAATACACTGATGATCATGTATAAGTAACATAAAATATGAATGCAACAATATGCTCTTCTTTTTTTTTTTTGTTTGTTTTGTTTTGAAGGAGAAATGAGGGGGTTTAGGTTATTAAAGTAACAAAGGGGACTTAAAAGAGAATAACAGAGAAAATAATATCGATCAGTTTATAAGAGGGAGTGCATCGATAAGTGTTAACGATTACTTTTTTTTTCTTTTCGGCATCCTGATCGGAGGGGGTGGTTATTTTCCAAGAAGGTTAATCTTTTTATTTCAATCTATTAGAAGTATAGATCGATAAAGAAAATGATATGTTTACATAAATCCCTCAGAAAAAAAAACATTAAAAGAATATTCGAATTCAAAATCTTAGAGATCTATATGTGTAATGAAATCTAAATGCATCTCTAATTTGTTATTTCTTATTTTCTTTTTTGATTTGTTGTGTTTACTTGTGATTTTACATTAAACCATATATTAAAGGGTCCAGAAGAATTAGAAATGTAAAATATTTGAATATTGGTTCCTTAAAGATGAATACATATTGTCTTTATTTTTTAATATAATGGTTATTAGTTTTGTTAAAGCCATTAGTAATACTTATTACAACGGATAAAAGGATTTTTAATGATGTGTATCTTCAAAAAAACATTGTTCTAGTTTATCATTCAAGAAAAGGGGTGGAGGATAGAAGGGGTTATAACTCTAATTGACTAAATCATTCGATTTTTTCCCCCTAACTTTCTTTACTGTTTTTTTTTATCTTGTTTCTCCTTGTTTTAATTAATTTTTACAGATTTATATTCTATACTACATTTCTCTTTTTCGAGGAGGGTAAGACCATAGAAGCAAAATCGATAATCCCCTTACTTCCTTGTCCAATACTATTTTTCTTTACTACTTTTAGTGCCTGGGCCGACGACATCTCTCCCGAGCAATCGCGCAATCTCCAACAGTAACTGCCATATGGTCACACACCAACTCGTCATCATGAGATACTTTATGCTTCTTCACGAAAAATGCAGATAAGCTTGAGCATGCTGCGATGGTTGCACAGATAAAGAATATCAGATTAGGCATTGTTTTTACTGAAGCACTATAAATAGTATTAATTCCAAGATGAGATATGATCACTGTACAAAGAAAATAAAAAAAGGTGGGGTTAGATACATTTATTAATAGGTGTATTAAATTAAGGTTAGCTTTTTTTTAAAAAAAAAGTGCCTTGTACTTACTGGCAAATGAATCTAATATGGCAATTGCGCCCAAAAGTTCTCCCACTTGAGTAGGTTTAACAAGTGTAGTTAATAAGCCACGGATTGAAGGCTGGGCTAGCATTGAAAAACTCTGCAGCATTCCCGCTGCTGCGAATACATATGCATTCGTTGCTAAACCTGCCAAAGCCAAACAAACTGCATCAATTCCAATGCCAACTCGGACCATCCAAATATCAAAAAGTGTAGAGTTTCTGTACTTTTTTTCTTGTCCTTCAGGGGTAATGGTTGACTTTGGGCATTTCTTATTGAAAAGTTTTGAAAGCATCGGCAGTACGCCTATCATAATAAAAAGACGTACAAGAGATGCGTACGTAAAATAGATACTGCCTTCGTATGCTGTCCACTTAAATTTGAGCATCGCATAAAGCATAGTGGGTGGTCGCTTAACAAGTGTCAGAAGAAATTCAGTAAGTGCTAGGCAAGGAAGAGCGTAGAGCGACATGTGCGAGACTGGATTTTTGTACAATATTTTTAAAGTTGAAAATATGTTTAATCGAGACCAAACACAAGTGGGTTTGGGTTCAGTCTTTGCGAGCACTTCTCCTCGGCTAAGTTTTATGACATATTCATTTGATTCTGGTAAAAAGAACACTGTATACACCACGTTGAGAAAATCGATAAAAAGCGCAACGTAGAATATATTAATGATATCGCCGGTTTTCTGGATAGGTGTATGTTAGATCTAAACCTCTCTTTCTCTCTCTTTCTCTCTCTTTCTTTTTCTTTCTTTCTTTTTCTTTCTTTCTTTTATTTTCATGCATGGTGTGATAATATGCTCACCTTGATAATAAGACTGCTTGCATACGAACCAATCGTTTGTCCGATAAAGAGAGATGCCATAAGTCGAGAAAAAACGATTGTTCTAGATGATGTTGCTGTACAATCTGCAATATATGCTTGAACTACCGCCATTAGTGAACTCTCGCCTGCCATAATGCCTTTTAAAAGTGGACCAATAAAAAGTAATGGTAGACCAATAATATGGTGAAACTTCGCTGTCATGATATCACAAAATACGTAAATGAAACTTCCCAAGGTTGAGATTCGGAAAACTAGTGTACGTCCTTTACGATCTGACAAACGGCCGTAAAATCCGGCACCTATTAAAGCTAATATGCATATACATTAGGTTCGTGGTATATCCAGATGTCTATTGTCTTTTCTAAACTTACTCGACGCATAGGTGAGAAACATGATGACAGCTTGGGCACGGGACACCATTTTTTGTACTTCTGGAATAGAGCAATTCTGGACGGGTATAGTATCGAGATCAGCATCTGGCTGAAGATTATAATATCTGCAATTAAACAATTTTAACGTAAAAGATAAATAGTCAATTAAAGGGTAAATGGTTATCCCTGCGTTTTTCTGTATTACCGATTACAAAAAATCTCAGTATAAAATTGGGTGTGAGGGGCATATAAAGCTCTACAATAGTCATAGCGGTAAAAACAATATTATATTATACAATATCAAAATAATAATTATGATGATGGTAATAGTGGTCAAATTAGAAACTAAGATGTCATTTTAATTATATCTTTTATAAGTTTACCCTCCAGAAAAAGCAACTAATAACATAGGGAATATCGCATACCATGAGGATGGGCTCTTTAATTGAGCAAACCTCCCCAATAAAGGTGTGTTTTCATTCATAATGTTATATATTGTTATATAATAGGAAAGAGAGGGGGGTTAATTGCACTCTATTTAATGTAATAGACACACTTGAAGTGTTGAGAGTGACAAAGATAACAATTTATAATAATAATAGTAGAATGAGAAGAGGGGAGTGAGAATGTGAAAAAATATTTTATCAAATGATTTTTTAGCTGAGTTGAGTTTCAATCGGCTTAAAAGCGCTCATAATTTTGTGTACCCTCGCTGAAACCGATGCTGTTAATCGTTGGTCTTTGGTAGAACTCAAAATATGTCACTCGATTCATGTATATTCATTTTATATTTGCATAAATCAAGATATATAGTAGGTGCATATATATTATATACAAAAAATAGCAATTATTTCGAATTTGATGGTTTAATTAATAAATTCTATCATTGTATGGTTTAAATATCACTGGAGTATAAACTGTATGGTTTATAGAAAGATCTTGAGAGTGACTTGACTATCAATTTTGATTTTATGAAGCCTTCCTTATATCTTGAAAGTAGTATAAATAAATACCATCCCATTACATATTAGAATAGCGTTTAAACTAAATTGGTATGTGTTTGTTTTGAAATACACGGTGATTAATTATGAATCATTGGGAGCCGCCCTTTTCTTCTTATTCTCTATTTGGCACGAGAGAGAGAGAGAGAGAGAGAGCTATTGCCATCTGTTTTCATCTCTCTTTTTATTCTGATATTGTTTTTTTTCTATACCATTATAATATATATCACCTTGATGCCCCAGGCTATCAGCTTGGATACCGTTACTAGTATGTGTTGTATTATCAGCTATAGATATTGCTTCTTGAAGATATCATCGGTACTTTATGTGAAAATAAATACTCTATTGAGGCTTCGCGCTTCGCGCTTCATCTTTCACTATGTCTGTTTCCTAATCTCCCTTTTAGGGTAATTTAGCCTCACATAAATGTCCAAAATCATTCTTCCAAAAGAAAAAATCAAATTAATACTGTGATTACTGCTTTTCACATGTAGCATTACTCGGTAACAAATATTCCGGAAAAGGTGCACAATTACATTGGCAAAAACAATACGTTTATAACTTTCCGTTTTTGTGCATTTGCTTTCCACTGGTAGAAGGAGTGTAAAAAAATAAAAATCTCGGTCATTTGAAAAAACGGAAGTCTCTTTGTGCTTCAACCTGGTGACAGGTTATGTGATCAATTGTTGTATTACGATGAACAAAAAGCCTAGTAATACTATTCCATACAAGATGAGAAAAAAGCATGAAAGAAATAGTTTGTTTCTTTCATCCATATGTAGATGTTAATTGATGTAACTTATAGAACTGTCTGATTTCTTTGATCAAGCACTGCATTATAAGTTCAATGCTCATATGATTTCTTTTAAATTAAAGTACAACCGAAATATTGACAAAAGAGCCTCGGTAACCAGCATCATTTTTGTCTTTCCTATAACCATGTAGATGTATATTGTGCACATATTTGTACTTTCTGTGATTGCTTTTTACCAATTAGACTGTATACAATCGAATTTTTGAATGAAATTGAGTTTGGTTATTTCTTTTAGCCTTTCCAGTTAAGTACTATAGCGTGTCATTGGTATAGATTTTTGATGCTATTATAAGTCCATCAACTATATTTACACATTATTTTTAATTTCTAGAAAAAATTATGTTATATTAATAGTGCTTTTATGCTAAAAACAGAATTCATTTTGTGTTGTATTACAGATTCATGCATTTCATCTACCGGGTATATCATCATCTTGCATCAGAATTGGGTATAAGTACAAAGTAAATGATTTTTTGGTACAAGCATATTTCTGGATACGTTCTTGTATACCAAGTTCAGTGGAATCATATGTGAACTTTTTTCTTTTTTTTTCGCTAAGAATCATATGCTAGAATTTCTTCTCATTTAATTATTAAAAATGTCTTCCAGAAGTTCATAGCTGCACGTAATACCTTGAGAAGAAAAATAACAGCTTAAAGAAACATTTCCTTCTTATTTTTCTTGTGGGACACATTATCGGTTTTCATAAGAGTTCCATGTAACGTATTACTGGGTTTTCAATTGATATATATATAATGAAAAAACAGAGTAAGTTCTTTCATAAAAACAGCAATTGCACTTCAAATTCCTTTATTCTAATACTAAATACCAAACGATTGTTTCCGCTAAAGATGGTTTCTACTAAAATAATCCTTGCTTTGTCTGTAACACTGATTAGTAATGCCATTGCTCTTTCAGTGTCCTCCATATCTGAATGCCCTGCTTTAACTCCTCGTAAAACTGCTGCAACTGGAGTAACGGATCTTCGAATCGATGACATTAAGATGGTTGCCGGTCTTGGAGATAGGTAATTGTAATATATATGATAAAATATGGTTTTATATTTTAATCGAGAAGCGAAAAGTATCATGGCAGGTTTTGCAATGATGGGTGTTGACTATGGAGGCACTGGTGCTCTCAACCTTAGTTCAGTTACTGAATACCGTGGTCATAGCTATGCTATTGGTGCAGATAGTGGTGCAATTACATTGCCTAATTTTATTAAGAGATACAACTCTAAATTACAAGGCGGATCCATTTTGACACATGGTTAGTAGTTACATTTGCTTATAAGTCCTTCGACCAAATTGAATTAAACAAAAAAAAATCCCCTTTCTTTACGTATTAGTTGCCTCTCTATGTTATGGCTTAGTGTGTGGTTTCCCTCTAACTGCCTGTAAGTAACATAAATAATATTGATATATTTATACTAATTACAATACCTTTGCTTTCATTCTAGATCGTCCTCTAAGAGACAATCTTAATGCAGCCCAAAGTGGTGCATTGGCAATGAACCTTGATCTTGAACTTGACTATCTTATTCCTCGTATGTTTTGATTTACAAGTACAAAAAGTAGACACGCAAACATAAATTAATTTATCATGTAACTTTTATAGGCATGAAGACATACAGTCTTACTTCTAATTTCAACAATGATTGGAAGATGATTACCATTCAAATTGGAAGTACGTAAACAGTCTCACCAATAGCAAAAAAAATAATCGTGCTCATTCCCACCCTCTTATTAGGTAACGATCAATGTGCTGCTTGTAGTGGTTTATTCGACAGCAATGTCACACCTGAAGCATATGGCAAATATGTTGACGCTGCTATTCAGCGTATAAAAAAGGAAATCCCAAAGACAGTAGTAAACTTACGTGAGTCTCTATAAATATACCATGTATTTATTTAATGTTAATATATAATCCAATTAGTTGGTACCTTCAGAGTGTCTGGCGTTTTCCCTTTGACGAATGGACGCGATGATTATTGTGCGTTGCTCAACGGTGGCGTCAATGAATTTGAATGCTCTTGCGCCAGCTCCACCGAAAATTTGGCAAAAATGGATACTCTCTCTGATGGTAATACTGAATACAGAACCCTCCTGTGAGATATTAAATAGTATACGACTAACTAAAACAAACCACAGGTTATAATGAACAGCTCAAATCCATTGCTGAAAAATACAAGGGAACTGCTGGAGGAACATTTGGTGTCATGCACACCCCTGCTCCTATTGATGTTACATCTTTTCCTATCGATGCTTTAAGGTAGTTTAGGATACACTTAAAATATGGGTTTGCTTTATCTGACCTGTTTCTTTTTCATTACGTAGTAACTTTGATTGTTTCCACCCTAGTATTAAGGGTCATGAATGGATTGCAAAGGTAAAAAAACAAAAAAAAATAACAAAGATGCAAGATAACAAACATTTCACTAATAAATGCCTTGTAGACTTTCTGGAATCAAATCTTCCTTGAAGGCAATGAAAAGCCAGCAAGCATTAAATGGCAAGATAATCTTCAGGTAATCTAAACATAAACTAAATCAATGTGTACTATCTTATTCATTAACACCATATTACTTTTTTTTTCTAGATTAACTGCCTAACTGATACAGACCGACTTCCGGTTCCATCCCAATAGTTATCAAGAACTTCATTTTATTTAGCTGTGGGAAGTTACCAGTTCTATAAGCTGCCTAGTCTCTGGAAGACTATTACTATATGATTACCTATTCTAATCAATAAAAACTTAATATTATTTTTTAATACAATACAAATCAGTTTTATTGTCCATTGATCGTATAAATAGTATCTAACTAATTTGGTTTCTCATTTCAATTGAGTGTTGGTATCATTGAGTGAAGTGTAAAACACAAATAGAATAAATCAAAATTTGCAAAAGAGACTTGATAAAAACAGTATTTCACCTATTCATAATTTCTTTTCATGATTCTTTTTATCAAACTTCGAGAATTTTGTCCATAATGGAGAAGATTTGCTATTGTAGAGCGATGATGCTGAGTTTCATCGCTACCATGCTCTCTTTCCGAGACATTTTATCCAGATCAAAAATCTAGAATGGGAGTCTCTGTGGGTTTTAATACCAACTTTAACCTTATTTCTCTGTTACTTTAAAGAGGTTTGGAATAAAGAACGATTAAACTTAAACTGGTTCTCTTAATATGAGATAGTAAACTTAATAAAAAGAAATATCTCTGTGTCGAAGCTTTTAAATTCTTCAAAGAACGCTGTCTCCAATTCTGTGTAGCACAGTCTTTGGTTCCACAAAGTAATCGCTCGCATGTAACACCGATTTTTTTTGAAATAAAAGGAACGGATTTCTTTTGAAAAATAAAAACTATGAGTTAAAATAAAGTGTCTAATTTTCACATTTGAAAATTATAATTTTTACTGTAAATATAAAAGTAATTGACTG
Organism: Backusella luteola; assembly: GCA_024140195.1. Lineage (NCBI taxonomy): Eukaryota > Fungi > Mucoromycota > Mucoromycetes > Mucorales > Backusellaceae > Backusella > Backusella luteola. The sequence continues at coordinate 16,711 of VCJC01000499.1, forward strand.
TTTCTAATATAAACATTCTTTTTAAAATACATGTGTTTGCTTGTATTTTTTTTTAAAAAAAATACAAAATGCAAGCCTTCTTGTCGATTGTCTTCCAAAACAGAAGATTTTAAACGGAGTTTTACAACGAAAAAAAATTTTCGCTTCAAGAAAAGGTTTATTTATTGGGTTTTTTATTTATTTTTTTTTATTTACAAGTGAAAGGGGATATTTTTTATTATTTCATTTTATTGTTGCGTTTCCGTGCATGTAAAAGTGTTTACTGAATAATCTGCATCTTCATACTATATCGTGCAATGTCCATCAATATTTGTGCTGCCTATGAATTATAAAAATACTTTTTAGTAACCAAAATACAAGTTGTGAAAAAAAATTTTTTTTGTATACCTCCAACACTTGAGTTTGTTGTTGTTTGGATAAATTAGAACCTTTATGCTCCCATTTATGACGCTGTAAACAGTTCAAATGCTTATAGTTGATATTGCATTGATCGCATTCAAAAGAACCGCCTTGATCAACACAGGTAGCATAGGCCAAATTGACACATTCTTCGTCCTCCCTGTGCGCGAAAGATGCTAAAGTTGCAGCAGCTGCAGACATAGTCTCAGCTTCTTTACGTTGTTTTTTTGTCTTCTTTTGTAGCTCAAGTACGCCATAATGATAAGGTGGTGTACTGCTAGGGGTTGTTGCTCTCTTTTTTTTGGTGTTGGAAGTTGAGTCCGCTGCCTGGCGGCGCTTGCGTTGTTTTGGCTTATCTTCTTTTCTTTTTCCTTCTACCATTGGTTGGTAGTAATATATGTTGTTATAGGTATCATTACTATTAGGGGGTTGATGAGTATAGTGTTGGGGTGGTGGTAGATGGTAGCCAGGAAAGCTTGATGGAGGTGGAAGGACATATCCAGATCTAACATCAGCAGCTGATTGTTGATAATAGTAGTGACCACCAAATAATGTGGATGGTGGAGGCAAAGAGGCGGATTCTTTATCAACACTTGACAACATTGAACAAAATACTTGGAATTGGAGCGAAGGAAAAAAAAAAAAAAAAAAAAAA
>VCJC01000501.1:8497-21697 GCA_024140195.1 Backusella luteola
TATTCTCAAAAGTGTTGAGACAACAAAAAGTAATATTACGACGTAATAGATGTTTCTCTTTTTAAATGAATTTAACAGAAAAATTGTCATTTTCGAAAAACTGAGATGTTAGCTCGGATGCATAATTCCATAGAAGAAAAAAAAAAGACTTGAAGTAATCAGGATCTTTGAGAAAGGATAGTGTTTTTCAATGGATAAGAAACTGTGAGTGCTACCTTTTTTTATAACTTTAGTATATACAAGAACTACGTCAATTGGTTCAATGCATAAAGGTTTATTTGGTGCAGTTTTGTTTTTAAATTAATAGAATACGGTTGTATGCTTTCTTGTGACCAAGTAATAAAAAGCAAAATACATTTATTTTTTTCAAATATATATATATATTGACGTATTCTCCTTTCTAAGGAGTCAGTGATTATGTATAAATTCAAGTTAGTAAACAGTTTGTAAATGAATCTGTTAGGCTTTTATATGCTGTTTAGAGTCAAACTCCGTGGCACTGCACATTTAATAAAGATGCTGTAACTGATATATGGTATACATTGTACAATAATTCACGTATAGATGAACAAGTAAAGTAATACATGGACTTCCGATGCTAATTGATATAAAGAAGATTTGTGATTAATAATAATACAATGGGAGTATATCCCTCCTTTTCTCGATTATAGATATGATTTAAAGTTACTATTGCTACTGTTGCTCTGAGTTCATAAATTAGATATCTTTTATAAATAAATGATAGGATTTAAAATAAGGTATTATCACATTCAATCATGTACATTCATAAGGACAGGCATTATTTGACCAAGGAGTGCCCGTCTCAATTTAAGCCAGCATTTTTTTTAAAGTTGCGAAAAACCAAGTTAACCAATAGTATAAAGTGAGTAGAAAAGTGTTTCTATTCACGATGTTCTACTGGAGTGAAAAGAACAACTGTAATAGACTGGTGATCTATCCAGATACCTGATAATGGCGTAGTCAAGTAGTGATTATCATCACCATCATCATCAAAGAATATGATAGATTATGGGCTCATCCCAAAATAGCAAACACTGAAAATACGAGCGAGAATAAAGAACAGAGAAAAAAGAGAAGAGAGAGGGAGCCTACTTGATCACCTTCCTCGTACACAAACCCAAATATATTTCATAGTAGTTCAATCTACCTATTCACTTTTATGAAGCCTACTATTAAAAGAAGTACAATCACGTGCACCAATACAAAACTGAAAGAAGAAAACGATCACCATGCAATTTATTATTTTGTTATTATTATTTTTTTCTTTATCAATCTTTCGGTTATTATAAGCTACCATGGGTAATAATAATACACCGAAGAAGAGAGAAGCAAATCAAGTATCTGCTACCGTATGCTCCAACTGTGGTACAACAACAACGCCATTATGGAGAAGATCTCCTAACGGTGAGATTATTTGTAATGCGTGTGGTCTTTACCTGAAGGCCAAAAAGACATTACGACCACCTGTCATGAACAATCGCACAAGACCAGCCAGTAGCGCCTCGCAGCAAGTACAACCCTTGCCTGGTACATGTCCTGGTGAAGGACAATGTAATGGTACTGGTGGATCGCCCTCATGTGCAGGCTGCCCCGTACTCAACCAGGCAATGCAGGCCACTCTCATGTGTGCGAATTGCAGAACAACACATACACCCTTGTGGCGAAAAGACGAGGAGGGAAATACGATATGTAACGCTTGCGGGCTCTATTACAAGTTACACGGAACACATCGCCCTGTCAGCATGAAGCGGAGCCTTATCCGACGCAGGAAGCGGGTTATTGTTTCCAATCTAGATAACGAACAGGAGGAGGAAGAGGAGTATGAGCTTGCTTCCAGCTCGGATAATGAACCAGATAATGAAATAAAAGAAGCAAGAGAAAAAGAAGAATTAAAAAAGGGCAAAAAGCGAATTGTAAATAAGCCGATTCATAATAAAAATACTGCAAATAGGTCTCCTGTGCCAGCCATTGAGGACTACATTGAACCCAGTCGCTCATCACAGCCATTACCGCCGATCAATTTAGCGCCCGTTAGTACAAATACAACTGGCCGAATGCCCCCCTCGCCTCACACGCCTCCTTTAAACCCTGTATATAATCAAGGAAAGCGCTTTGATCCCCTATCAGACTATAGAACACTAAACATAAATAATGAACCTTTACACCACAAAGATATCCCCACAGCTACTACAGCTGGTACTCATACCACTACTACCACTACTACTTCTACTATTTCTACTAATGCACCATCAACAACAATATTCCCCTCTATTCCTACTATAACCACCACTGCTACTCCTTCTCCTAATCCCGCCAATACCAGTAACCCTTACCATCACCTTGATGGATTTGATCAGGCTGTGACCCGCCTAGAACGACTAAGAAGAAGAGTTAATATCGAACAAGGAAAGAGATTGGCTAATCTCACTGCTTCATTAAATGATCTTGTAGCAAGAGCAGAAAATATATTAGATAAAAATACCTCAAGTTGATCCCTTAATTCCCATAGATCCTCTTTCTTTTTCATACCATATATATATATATATATGTGTCTATTTTTTTTTCTCTATTTAAGCAGCCATAATATTAATAATATAGTAATAAAAAAGAAAAAGGGCCAAATGATAGAATGTACAAAAAAAAACGAGGGAAACAATTTACTTGTAAATACTCCAGCTGATGATGAAGTTTATTAATATTAATATATTACTAATTAATGTATTTAGAGGTTACTATAAGAAGAGATGCTTTTTTTTATTACTACGTTTTGGGGTTACTAGGTAACAAGATGAGCTTTTGGAAGAAGTGGTTGTCGTAGAAGTAGTGAGTAAAGTAGGGACGGATGATTGAGAATGATGTCGCATTTTCTTATTGTGATTCGCTATGTCATTGGTGTGGTGAAACATTTCCCACGGATCGGTAGAAGAGAGGATACTTGTGGCATTGTCTCTCTTTTTATAATCCTGCTCCTCCTCTTTAGCCCTTGAAATCACCTTTTCCTCTTCCTCGTCTTTATGCCAGCCGCTCATCACACCAATCCTCACTGTAATTTTGGCAATGGCATCTTTGAGGGTGGTCAAGTCCTTTGTCTTTTCGTCGTAAATGGGATAAGAGAGGGTCTGCAGTGAACTTGATTCAAATGCCAGACCCTGAAGGGGGATTTTTGTCATACCAACTGTCTGCTTTGTCATTTTATCCATTACCAGCAGTCTAATATCAATGGAGCTTATTTTATCCAGCCAATTCTGCACATCGACAAGATGACCTTTTAGTCGGAAACAGGCGCGGGTAGTGGAAGCAGAAGAGAAGGAAGAAGCGGGTATCAAGTTGTGTGTTGTATGAAATGCATAACTAAAATAAGGTTTTTTTAGTAGAGCAGGTTTTGAGCGAGTGGTTGGCCGTAGTAATAAGGGATCAATATGATCTGCATTGATGATACGAAAATAAAAGGTGTAAGCGGAGGAACCGTTCCCTATTTGTCGATAGGATAAGAAATGGCTAGGCGGCGGCGGTGGTGTGGAGGGCATTTCTTGGGTTGTTCGAATCTTAATATTTTGTAATACTTGGGCTAATTCGTCGATATTTAAATCAGCCAAAGAAGATTTTGCTCTTCTTAAGCGAGGCTTTTCTTCTACTGCTGGCGTTGCTTTTACGATACTGCTTTCATCCAGTGCTTGCTTTTTACTAGTGCCGTTACTCACATTTCGTTTGTTGATGGACTGTCCACCAATAATGGAACTGATCTTTTTTTTGTTGTTAGTAAGATAAGACGTGCGTTTCACATAAGGAGGTAAAGGTGGAGGTGACTTGAGTTCGATAAAAGGTGTATGTACAATCGTTTTCGTATTATCAGGCATCGCAACAAAAAATATACCAGCTTTCAGTTCAGTGTTATTATTCCCTAAACTACACCACGCGCCTTTGTCTGCTATAAAGTTGTAAATGTGGTCCATCTTGTGTGGTGATTGAGGAACAACTTCCTTGGCTTCCGCAATGGAGAACTGTAGGGAATTGCTGTTGTTGCTCTTGTCGTTATTGCTTAGTATCTTTCCACTCGCAGACACTTGCTGTATAGTAAGGACCACCTTTGCCTCACTCTTCCTTAGTCGTTGTAGTAGTTTAGAGGAAATGAGGTATGCAAGAGAAGTGCTGAGCTGACACTGGCCGTCTGAGGTCACTTTTACTGCTTGAGAATAAATGGTTGTATCGGGCGGAATCAGGTCATTAATAGAAGCTGGCAGTTTTAAGTCGAGTGTGGATTGTATTTTTATTGTTTGCGAATGTGTGAAATGTCGGCCTGTGTTATAGTAAAGTAAGTTGGTTTTTTTGTTGGTTTTTTTATTGTTATTGTTATTGTTGTCAGTAATGATAAAAAAAAATTTAATATATCATTAATATAACAATAATGGCGCTAATAACTAAATAATAATAACAATAATACGAGTTATTGTTATTCTTCTTACCTTGTTGCAAGTTAACAAGAATAGCATATTCACACGTCTTTGTGAGTAGTAAAGACATTTAGGATATTTTATAATAAATAAATAATAGTAAATAAAAAAAAAGAATATACTCACTATTTCGGAAATCTTTTCTTTTTTTTTAAATGGTGAACAACAAAATTCTTTTTTAGTGCAGTTTCACAAAAAGAAGGGACGTCACAGAGCTAAGGTTTAAGTTTTTTACACCTCTTTTTTTAGGTATTTATTTATTTTTTATTTATTTTTTTATTTTTTTCATTTATTTCAGGGAACACAGGCATATTTCAGGCTGTCGTGAGTTCAGTGAATGATCAGTACTCCTTTGGTTTTTTCCAATGTGAGTATAAACCCTTTCTACAGCAACAATTCGCATAAGACCAGAATCTTCTATTGTCATCGAATGAGTGAAAGAAATGAGCTTATTTTGCGCCGCTATAAAAAGAGCGCATTTTATCTATATCTTTACAAAACATGTTATCACCCTTATTATTTTGGTCATGAGTTGAGTTCATCATGAATATCTTGAGTGCATGAGGCTCATCATCACTCTCAAACCTCAAATAATTGGATCCGAATCTTTATTATATCTAAGCCTGACATAATGAAGTGAATGTCTTGGGAATCAAAAGATCTGCTAGTGTTAAACAGCCCATAATCGAAACTCTAGCCAGTTTTTTTCGCCTGTCAATTTTCAGATACAAGATTTAAAGTAACCCACTCTCGGCTCGCTACCAACTACTTCATTAAATACAATACGAGGAGAACAATTTTAGGAGTATATAGCTTATTTATGCTTTTCTTGTTAAAGTGCTGATTTGACGATGCCTTCTGCTAGATTCAGATGATTTGCACAACCTCACTCCCTTAACGACAATCCATTATATGCAATACTTGTATTCCCTTATTGTATTGATGCATTTAGGAATACCGACTAGTTCAGAGTAAGGAAATATATATGTATACAATTCAGACCTTTATCTTTGTTTTAGATTGTAGAAAGTAAATAATATTACATAGCTCGTTTAATTATAAAAGATATATTACAAATGAAAAAGAAGATATGCTCGGTATAAATATAGTTCTCTGTGTTTCTACCCCTAAAGTTCATTTTCCAACTAACCAATGTCGGTTGTCTTGAAGCTTAAAGTTCTTTTTTGCAATTGCCTCAAATCTGATTTTATATCATCCAAAATTGGTACATGGTACCATTGAAACTCAATTCTATTGATGGCCTAAATTGATCAAAGATCTATCAATGTGATTTTTTTATGGTATTTTTCAGGAGTGATACCATTAAACATCTTGCTAATTCAAAGTCTTTAAATCTTCGTTTTCCAGAAATATGCTTCGTTCCTATACAATTTTGACGAATGACTCAAAAGTTCTTAATCGTATTAATCTTTGGAAAATATGGAGATAGATCAATAACCCCCAGTAGTGGTAAGCCGGTGATGTGAGTTATAGATTTATTTGATCCTATTTTCATCTTACTAACTTAAACTACAGCGTAAAATCATGTCTGTTTTTTTTTAAGGATCATTTGATCTAACATTTTAATTTCTCTCTTCTAGCCCAACATGAGCCCCCATTCTTCAAATATAACATTGTCGTAAAGGACTTGGGGTGTAGTTAAAGTTCTCCGCAGGCGTTAGTTTTAACCCCTGATTTATTCCATTTATTGTTGTATGATACATGAAGAAAGTTTTATGTTTTATTATTGTTACACTAGTTATAAGCTATCATGGCTTCTATGAATCAACCGAGGACTATCACTCTGGCTTCTTATTGTACCAGCCTCTTTGATGCGAGTTGTATTGTTTGCGTCCTGCGCAATTCTGTTCATATGATAATATTCTTCTGTCTCTTCTGTCAACTCACCTAAATACAGATAAAGGGTCAATCAGAGACGATTCTCTTGTATCCCATCATCTCTTTTTAAATTCGCTTGCGTACCAAAATGCTTCGTGCTGTTCTTATCAATGGTTGAACTACTTCTATTTGCCAAATCTGCTATTCTATAGTCGTCAATTGAACTTCTCGATCGATTGTGTAGCAATGACTCTCTGCCTGTTGTAGACCGTGCACTGCTCTCAGAATTGATGGCATTCTCATTGTAATCCACCTCTTCCTCATCAGACATAGTAAACTTCTCGTTATTATAGGCATCCAATAGATTCTCTTGAGACATGCGTCCTGTTGTCTCTTGTAAAGGAATAGACTGAGATCTCTTTTCACCTCGGGAGTTCTGCAATAGAGCAACACCTGAGCAAATAATTAAGAATCCAAATACACATGTAATTATATTCACAGGTGAAGCATCGAAACCGCGATAAAAAATGATTGAACTGACAATGGTCAATGTGGTGAATATGACATAGTATGTTGGTGTGACTACGGCTGTGTTGAATATATTAAGTGCTTTGTTAAGGTAAACAATTTCAACTGCAAGCGTAACCAAGGTTAATAAAAGAACGAGATAAACGAACCAATTTGTAAACTGATTTTCTATAGTGAACGAATGGACGATAGCTCCACCAATGCCTTGGGTAAAAACTACAGAAAGTGATCCAATCAACGAGCAGATACTAATGTAAACCAACATATTCGTTCTACCCCAGCGCGGGCCACAATAATATTTTAGAAACAATGAAACGACTGTTGCTAAAAATGCATACGCAAGAAACCCTATTTTTTTTTTACATATATTTAATATGAGTATGTGAATATATATACATAAAGAACTTTTCTTACCACGGGACATCATCAATTTTTTAAAGGTTTCTATTGAGGAATCTGCAGCTCCCTGCTCAGGCGCATGAAGTACGATGATGATAGCTCCCAAAACACACTGTAAACAACCGACTTTTCCTTGAAACGATAGTCTCTCCTTCAGAAATATGGATGATAATACAGCGCTTTTTTTTTTGAATTTAGTTTAGTATCAAAACAAACGGCGATATTATATATATATATATATATATATTTCATACCATAATACTACACTTAATGCCCCTAACGGTGTCACTAGAATGGCCTGTGTAAAGGCATATGCCACAAAGTTACAGGCTTCTCCAACAACCACTGTTTTAATAGATTAAAGCCGCGAAAAAAAAGGTTAAAACCCAATTCCTAAACCCAAGTTGTTTTGAATAGGACACTTACTTAAAATCATACCGCTCCACCACATCGCTGATTTCAGATATTCATAACCTTCTCCTGCTACTCCACCTAGCCGCGATTTTCACAATGATGATATTAATAATGCTATTTAATAATGATAATATGAAATCAAAACTACCTGATTGTGCGGTGGATTGTAAAAGACCTTTCTTTTTTAATACAAAACTACTTCCAATAAATACGCCTAGGTTGTTATTGATCGTTAGTCATAAAAAGGTGTAATAATGCAATTTATCACTATGTAATCTACCACTTGCTATAGCCAACGTAACGCCAATGACTTTATATAGGGAGCCATGTGTGTCACCACTGGATAAATTAAGTTGACCATCAGTTGTCAAATTATTTGTTGACATGCAGAAAAAAAAATAAATAAAGGAAAAGAAAAAGAAAAAAATGGAAAAAAAGAAATACACGGATGGACTTCAAAAAAAAATCCATTTTTGGAGACCGAATCCTTCTGTATCAAACTTTTTTTTCTATCATATTTTATTATTTTTATCATTTTTTTTTACTTAAAAAAAGGTATATCTACGCTCATGAGTCATTTCCTGGTCTTCTGCTTTCCAAGGATCTTGAATGGAGCTCATATCTGAAGGAGATCCTGGTTTATTCGATGAAGTAGGCTGGCTTTTCAGCATTTGATTCAAAAAGTCATATTTTGATTCTCTGGTTGTATTACGTGCTGGATTCACAGGTGCAATTCCATAATCGGTATAAAATCCAACATCATCGCTTGATTTTTTGAGCTGCTCTATTTTTCGATTCACACTCTGTGCACGTCTACGCCATCCCAGAAGTCCCAACAAAAGTACAGTAGCACCTGCGACAGAGCCAACGGTTGCGCCCGCAATTTGACCTCCGCTCATCGACGCGGCGCCTGACTGGTAGCCCGGGTAGCGCACACATTTGTTGTTTTCGCAGTAGGTGGATCCACATTGGAAGTCTTCAAAACAGGATCCGCCAATATCGGCCAAGGCGACACATTGATGTGTGGCTGAATTACAAAAGTATTCAGAATCGCATTTTCCATTGACGGTGTGGGGATTATTGGCACAGTCAAATACCCCAAGAACAAGGGATGGTGTTGCGGTAGAGGATGTTATTGTAAATGACCGTGTAGTATGGCTTATGGTCTGTGAGCTTTGTGATGTAGTTGTGTGTGTACTTGAAGAAGTGGATGTTGTCTTTTCTAGACTTGTACTAGTGTGTGTAGGTGTCATGGGAGTTGTCGAAGGAGTTGTAGGTTTCGCTGCCATAGTAGAATTTGTCGAGGATAATGAAACTGAATCAGATTTTGTATGGGATTTTGTTTTAGGACTAGTTGTTGTCTCTTTATCACTAGAATTTGATTTATCGTGATCATGATGAGGGAAAAGCGGGTTCAAAAAACTGGGTTTTGGGAAATGGAAATGGTGACTTTTTGGTGACTTTCCATCATCAGTTTTTTTAGGTGGATGAAAAAAAGACGATATTTTAGACTCGATAACATCACCCAAGTCTTGATGATGTGTTTTGGTGGGATTTTCAGTAAGTCCAGTTGGGAATAGTGAATGTAAAAGTGGAAGTTTGTCGTGCGTTGTTGTTTCCGTATGTTTTGCTTTACCATTACTTGTCGATTTCTTCACATCTTTTTCACTATGGCGGACATCTGATGTTTTTGTAGTTGTTGGTTTTGGTTTTTCTGAAAAAAATGACTTTATAGCTGATGTTATTGGCACATGTTGTGTACTAGTGGTTTTTGAAGGCTCGCTGGAGTGTGAATTCTTCGAATTTTCAACCATTCTATTTCTATGGTCTACAGACAGATGAGTGTTAGTTGCGTTTTATCTGGATAAATGTATATACATTTATAAAGTCATAATATATATATTTACTTTTTGGCTTGCTTTTCGTGGTCGTAGATGTCGATGTGGAATCCTGCTTTACTATTTTATTTCTTTCATAAGTTGCTGTTGGTGTTTTCTCTTGTGAAACAGTTGTAGATCTGGTTACACTAACTAATGGTTTTTGGTGCTAATCTGATTAGCCTCCATATGTGGGACAATTTTTATTAATCTGAGAGATACCTTTACTAACTTGATGGAGTTTCCAACTGGCTGCTTGTGAACTGATTTTAGTAAACAAATGCTTCTTCTTATTTTCTGGGATATTAAAATATATATCAATATGTATTCTTTAGAACCATAAGCAACAAAGGTAAAAATAGTACCTTTATACAAACTATTATGCTTTCTGATATATGATCCATTGCTTGTATGGTGGTATCTTGGTCTTTTGGAAATGGATTTATTTTCACTACCAACATTTTCACCTAAAAAAAGCCAAGAAATTTTCGATGAGCTGTAAAGTTTTCTTAATAAATATGATTTATTTAAATTACCAATTGCTTCGACAATGATTGAGTAATGAAAAACAAATAATATTAACAATGCCAATGTGGCTCTGGTGAAGGAGTGTAAATTCATGTTGTCTTTATTTTGACAAATAGTTATCTCAAATTTGGTGTATATTCACAACTTTTTTTTTCTTTGAAAAAACTAAATAATAACACTAATAAAAAATGAAAGGAAAGGGAGGAATAAAAAAAAAAAAAAGTCCAAATGCTGTAATCCTTTTTATATATTTTTGACATATAGTCTATGGATTGAAAAAGTGCTAATATCATGGTACGACACTGTCATTCCAGAGATAGTTATTGTCGATTTGGTAAAAAAAGTAGCATAATATTTTTCCTTTCTTTTTTTTTGTATGCCTCTGAACATGAGTGTAATTAGTAAAGAAAAGTACAATATGAATGCCGACTCACATAGACAGAAATATTACTTGCTTATTTTTGTAAACGGATTTATGGGAGTTTTTTTTTCTTTTAATTCAGAACAAGTGTTGTTTCAATAATGTCATATTCCAGCCTTTGTGTATGACAGCCTTTGCAAACAAAGTCAGGTATTAAACTTTAGTCTAATCAGCTTAAGGGCTCTATTGAACACGGATCATGATATTATTCCTTTGTTATATAGATGGTCCAATAAAAATGCACCATTTTTTACACTATCCTCTTTAAAGAAAAGTAAGTATTTCGCCTTCTCGTTCATCGATGCCATCTAATTGAATTTGGCTCTTGGAAAAATCAAATGAAAAGGCGAATGGTACGACAATGGGTAGTACATTAGATCTCAAAAGTCAGATGTAAAAATAGCTTTGTAATTGTACCTCATCCCTTTCAGTGAGTTTTTACGTCAGTCCAGAGCTATCAAAACACGATGGCCAAGACCTTTTTTTACACTAACTTAGAATTACTTGTTCACATTTAGCACTTATTACAGCAGAACGAGCGGCATATTTTTAATTCGAAAATGGAACTGACATCATTAAAGACGATATTGGAGACCCCTGACAGACCCGGTAGAGGGTATAATAACTGGATGATTTATTACAAGTTGTATGAAAATAGCTTTCATTAGTTATAAGGGAATATAAAATATACGCACGTACTTACAGTTTTTTCTTGGAGCTATTGAGAATAAAATTCGATTTTACTCTAGTTGATCACACCGCTGAAATATAGGATCGATGAAAAAAGTTGAAATTTTAATTAAATTCTTGACTGTGACAACACCAAAGCCGTTTAATCTCTATGATAAAAACTCGGCTACAAACCATCTTATTGTTAAGTACACTTAAATTACGATCCATTTTAGTTATACTCTCTCTAATTTAACGAGTCATAAAGCCCTAACTAGTATATTTATTTGATGACAGTTTGTCTTGACTGGAACAGCAAATATATAAAGTTGAGTCTAAACCCTCTAAGCTTATACGTATGATGAACATATGTCTTTTAAATTAGATCAAAGACTAAATCTATATATGTTTCTAGATATCCCAAGTTGAAAGATATATGTTGAAGTCAGTCACTCAATTTTCATACAAAAAAAATAAATAAAACCATTGTTTACTCCTAATCAATTGAGCTAATTGGAAAAACCTATGATGAGTACTATATTTAGTATCAACATTTCAAAACTTGTGTTTGCTTTGAATTAAACGAATGAAATTTACTTTTTTCTGTCATCCCCTATTGAAAGGATGCTCAGTTGAAAATTTAACGCCTGGGTTTCTTATTAGTGATCTCTTCAATAACTCAATATCCATTATATTAAATTGTTTAAGCCGTGATCTCTCTTTTTATCGATATCGAGATATTTGATTCGATTTTATTATTCGTTTTCTATAAAATACTAACTGAGATTAAGTGAAGTTGTTACTCAAGTCCACTACGTCTTTTTTGTAAAAAAAACCTATTTACTGAGGTATTGGGATTTCAATTTGATTGACTATTGTATCGTTCAGTAGATAATCAATTTATTAGACAAAGAAAACTTATTACAGATTTACTATATACAAAAAAAATATGAACATTATTTTTTTAAATTATATCCTCTATTTTCAAAGGTAAAGAATGAAATACAAACAATAAATATCGCAAAGGTCTATTTTTAATTTTTAATTTTGATACATCCGCTAACATACCGTCTTGATAAACTATTGTTGGTGTTTATTTGTTGATAGTTAAAAACAGTATAAATTCTTCAAGTTCTATTCTAATTTGTGATTTAAATAGGGAATAAATGTCTTCTACTGATTTTGGAAAAAGTATTAGTACATTACATCCAGTAAGAGTAATGAAAAAGCAGGAAAATTAGAAAAAAGAACTAGCCTTCGAGTGCTATTTTCATTATATAGAACTTTTATATCTTTTAAGAGTCCAGAAATCAAATCAAAATAGACACTCAATGCATGATGCATTATCAGAGGGTGTAATTTCCAGAATAGGGGTAGAAGGAGAAACAAAAGGGAAACAAATGCGTTTTACCAAAAATAACATTAAATATCAAAAACGAAAGAAGCAACATTCACTTGATTATAATTAGATTGGTTTGAATATGTATAGCAAAAACAACATATTTTTATATATAATGGATTGTCTGCTTTTATATTACTGCGCGTATATTCTTTTGATGCACAGAAAATGTATATAACTTGATTTCAGTATAAATATGTATAAATTTATACATATTTATTTATATATATATACATATTTATCTGTTCTTATATGTATTTATCGAGTTCAATTATTTCCATTTTGATTTAAGCAAAGGCTTAAAGAAAGGGGTCTACCTCTCATTAGGATGTAGCTATTTGGAGGGTTATATACTAATTAACACATGTTACCTTTTTCTTGTTAATGGAATACTGAGACAACATGGATCCCACTTGTATCAAAAGTTTAAAATCATGTTATTATATTACATTCATTATTCTTTTTTTTTTTTCCTGAAGATGTTGAGCAAGTTGAGATGTATCATTTCCTTTTATTATTCACTCACCTTCGATCAATATTTTTTCTCTCCCTATTTTTTTTTAAAAAAAGTTTAATTTGGAATATACTCTATTCTACTTTTTTTTTTCTTACTCTTTTCTCTCTCTCTCTCTCTCTCTCTCTCTCTTCCTTTTC
>VCJC01000508.1:28365-43795 GCA_024140195.1 Backusella luteola
GTGTAATTTTTCCTCATTTTCTTGAAATAAACAGTAGGTTGAGTTTGATTATAAAAGGATTTGGTATACACTCTAAACAAAACCTGTAGAAAACATGGCTTTCATGCTTAAAAAATGTTACACGAATGCTTTATTATTAAACTGATTGTCCAGTTTTTTTTTAGAGTGCTTGCTATCAATCTGATATGGGATTAGAAAGATCTTGTACCACGATACTACCCAACTCATATTTAGATTGTTCACACCAGTATTTATTATGAGTTCTCTCACTCTTAAGCAATAAACCTGGAACAATATATTCGCTTCTGTTTTTTTTCTATTTATTGTTTTTATAATCTGTCGTTAATATCACAGAAATAAAAATATTTATACAGGGACGATGATACAATTAAGCAGGGTGTGAATAATGATGATCTGCATGTAGCATGATCTCCTAGAATTAAGTATGGAGTAAAATATATATAAAGTATCATCGGATTAAATTTTCCCTTTTCATTCTTCTTTTTCATTCAAGTTTTCTTCATAAATAATGTCATGCACTTATCTTCACAAAACCCTACACAATCAGTTAGGACCAAATACTACAGGTAATACTTCAACAGTTAATTAATACAATGATACCCTCCTGTCATAGCGATAACGGTCTTCTATTTCAAATGACATTATGCTGTAAACAATGCTTCTGACGGTAGTTTCCTGCTAATCTTCAACCTCGTTCATGTACGAGCAATCATGATTTTATGACCTCACGAACTTAGCAGAGAATTACTATAGCACTATAGTTTAATATATGGGATAGAGAAAGATCATTATCAAAAGGTCACTATAAGGAGTAACAAGGTTCTTGGAACACCTCTTTTTAATGGAATCTCCTTTATAAAAATATTAAATCCTTCGATATATATAAACAAAATAAAATATATACATATAAAGCCAAAAAAAGGGTGTTCCAAGATCCCATTCTCTCTATTGTGGTATATAATAAATTACCTTTTTTTCTAACATATTCCCGCTTATAGTACCAAAGCAAAATACTAAACATGATGCGGATCAGACCTCCTCAGAACTTCTTAATATTGGATACCGTCATTTCCTCAATGGATGCTACTTGAGTGCGTTGTATTATTTCCAATTACCAGATCTCCAATGTGATGCCGAAGCTCAGTTCTGGCAGGGATATATATATAGATATGGAAAAGAAGGAATACCAGTCAATCCTCCCCTTGCACTTGAGTGCTTCCTCAAAAGTGTCACCAGTTACACTTCAAATTCTTGTAACCAAATAGGCCTAGCATTTGAACAGGGCTTTGGTGTTCCCGTCGACTTGAAAAAGGCGTTGGAGTGGTACTATAAGGGAAATCAATGCTCCTTCAATACAATAAAGCTGCTTGAAAAAGGATTCACATTGAGTCAGCAAGAGAAAGGTATGATATATTACTAGAATATGATAAGCCTTCATTCATCTGAGTACTTCTCGTTTAGGGAAACCAATTGAAAAGCTGATAGAAGAAACTTTAGCGATCTTGAAAGGAAATAAATCAAAACAATCGGAGAACCAGCAAAAGAATCAAATCACAGAGGAATATACCTACCATGAATTTTCTTCAGCCTATAAATGAGCTATATCGTAATAATAATAATAGTAAAAGCAGTAATCTTTTTTTTTTCTGTCCCATGGCAAACCTATCTATAAAACACATTTAAAATCATAGTATTAAGAAGTCTTCAAAATAGTAATTTCATTTCAAGAATAGTTATCCAAGATAATCATGGTATCACGAGAATCTTAAACTTTGGAAGCTCGAATTCATCGTCTTTGATAGGTTCTATTTTTTGATCAAGTTTTCATTGATGATAAAGATGAACTAATTTATATTCCATGTATCAAGTGTGATAATCATGGACATACCACAAAGATTAAACGTCTAATCTATTTAAATAAAAAATACACCTATGCAAATAACAGTGATGTTACATAAACCATGGTTGCACAGAAGAATGGAATAAATATGCACCGGTGCATGGAGGTATCTTAATTTCAACCGATTTTTTATATAGCAACATATTCAGTAATATTACTTTTATTTTATTTACGGCAAAAGATGAGGGATATCTTAAACAAATGACACATGCAAAATATCACAAGAACTGTACTCTTGTGTAAGTTGACGTTATCGCCTTTAAATATGGCATCATAAGTTAGTATATCACTCTCTGAAAATGGCGACATTTCATTATATTCTGATCAAATTGATCGAGAAGGAAATCAAATATAAGACGAAATACCTTCCCTCTCTCTTTTTTCATAGCTATTTTCCTCATAGATACGTCTAAAGATGAAGGCAAGTCTTTTGTTGGGAGTAGTCTCCACATTGATGCTATTGCAATCTTTTGTTCATGGCAGTGAACAAAAAAAGAGGGCTGAGCCCGAAAAGCCCAACATAGTTTTTATTTTTACAGATGATCAAGACTTCAAGCTAAACTCATTAGACTACATGCCAAACGTACAAAAGCATTTGGTCCAGGAAGGAACCGTATACAATAACCACTATGCTACTATTGCCGTGTGTTGTCCTAGCAGAGTTGGTCTTTTAAGAGGACAGTATGCGCATAATACAAAGTATGTAAAAATGGTATCATATTTAATTTGATCTGCTCTACTAACACGCTGTATTGAAAGTATTACCGATGTATTGTCTCCTTTTGGAGGTTATGACAGATTTAATCATCTCAAGTTGGGTGAAGACTACCTGCCTATCTGGTTAAAAAATGCTGGTTATAATACAAATTACATTGGAAAGCTAATGAATGAATATTCTGTTTACAATTATGACAAACCTGTACCAAAAGGGTAAAATTACAAAAATATTTTGAATGGTTCTTAAGTGCTAACCGCTGTAACTTTAGCTTTGATTATCAAGACCAATTACTTGATCCTTATACTTACGTTTACAATTCTGCTGTGTTTTCAAAAGACGGAGAGCCACCTGTTTACTATAAGGATGTTTATCAAACAGATGTCATTCATGCAAAAACGAGGGCAACCCTTAAAAAACTAGAGAAATCCGAGGATCCCTTTTTTCTGTGGGGTAATTATAGTTATTTTTTTTCTATATGGGTTCAATGTCCTAACTTTCTTTCTAGTTGCTCCTATGGCACCTCACGGAGAAGTCGATTTTTATGAGGATGGTTCATTTGAATTAGGTACGGCTATTCCGGCAGATCGTCACAGACACTATTTCCCAGATGTAAAAAGTAAGATTTTCTATTTTTAAATACTCTAAATCTACCCCTACCATAAATCGATATACTAATTATATAATGTATAAAAAAAAGTTCCTCGTACACCTCATTTCAACCCTGACACACAATATAAGACTGCTTCCTATTGGAAAGACTTGAAAAAACTGGACCCTGAGTTTGTTGATATACTAGATGAGGCTTATCGTAATAGACTTCGTGCATTACAGGCAGTGGACGAGCTTGTAGGAACAGTCTTTGAGCAGCTTGAAAAACAGGGAAAATTGGATAATACCTACATCATTTATAGTGCTGATAATGGGTAAGTTGAACGGATTTTCTATATTTCCATATTGACTCAGCTTTTTCATGTTTCTTAGATATCATCTTGGCCAACACAGGGCCTATCCAGGAAAATGTACAAACATGGAAGAAGATATCAAGTAAAATCACTTCTTAAACAAACCTTCCCTTTATAGTATAATGATAACCATTTTACATTATTAGTGTTCCTTTTATTGTTCGTGGTCCTGGAGTTCCAAAGGGTCAAACCAGTGATATTGTCAGTTCCCACCATGACATTGCACCTACTCTTCTTGCATTGGCAAAGGGAGATGAATTTGTTCCGTCTTGGGTGGACGGTGGTGTTATTCCACTAACTCCAGACCTTGAGAGCCACCCAAAACCAGTTTCAAAAGAAAGCTTCACCGTTGAGTTTTGGTCATGGCGAAACTTAGCAGAGTAAGTACCAGTATACCCATTAAACCTTTTTTTATTTTAGTTTTAATCGATAGTAATAATATTTAGGTATAAAGATACTGAAATGATTGGACCTAATACATATAAAACTCTTCGTGTCATTTCTAATGATTATAATTGTAAGTACACTAATGATAATTTATAAATTATATTAAATCTTTTTTTTTTTCACTAAGATATGTACGCCGTTTGGTGCACAGGAGAACATGAATTTTATGATTTAAAAGAAGATCCTTATGAATTAAATAATCTCTACAACTCTGCCAACATTCAGCTTGTTAACCGCCTTGATGCTTTATTGGTTGTCTTGAAATCTTGTCGCGCTGATACTTGCCGTGATCCATGGAGAGTTCTTCATCCTTATAATAATGAGATAAAAACTTTAGCTGATGCTTTAGACGCAAAGGTATATAGATATAACTCCATAAATAAATTTCTTTCAAATACTAACATTATTTATGGTTAGTATGATAATCATTACGCCCAATTCAGAAAGGTTGAGTTCCAAGAATGCCTCGATTTTAAAGCTGAATGGAACGAATTACCTTCTATTGGTGATCATTTTCTTTCCAATGCTACCGAAACCAAGAAAAGAAATAAACCCTTGATACATAATCAGCAGACAGACCAGCTTGTGTTTAATAGCCTGAAGCACTCACTCTTTGGCACAGGAAAAAAGGCAAAGAAAATCATGCCAAGAGAATATTATGATATATATAAACTCATACCAACAACGAATAAGTCTGTGGGGTATGAAGTACCTGATGAATCATTTGAGAAGCAAGCTATTCCAGTACCGAAAGAGTTGCGAGAAACCTATATTCCATGGGCAGACTATAATTTTTATGGCGTTGGAAGCTAATAATCTATTTTTTATTTTATTTTATTATATCTGTATTTTTTACAATTGCAATAAACAATTTTATCATTCCCTCCTCCATTGATGATTTGGTATGAATTTTTAGGTATTTTTCCATATTGCAAAAACTTAAATCTCTTAAATTATAAAGTAAAATTATAAAGTAAAAGCCTTTATACTTCAATATTTATTACATTTTCATGTGTCAATTTGCAAAGAAAAAAAAAGAGTTCATAAAAGCAATGCTATTGGTTTAGCCTTTATATTTGAACAATATCTGCTTTAATACGCAAGGTGTTTGTTGATGAAAAGAGTTGTAACTGAACCAAAAACAAATTGAGTTAAAGCGTCTGCATTCTGAAGAGGTGGAGAAGACATTGGTTTGATTACATCGTAATTATTGGTGCTGTCGTAATTTCTGAAAGCTTCAAGACCATAAGAGGTGGTATAGAACTGTGTTGTATTGTTGTTAATAGTTCTAATTGAAAAAGATGCGTCTTTCTGATTTATTGTAATTCGAAGTGAATACAGAATCAATTTATCCAGCATAATTGGTTTTTTCGTTAAGACCTGATATCCAAGTTCAAGATGTCGTAAATTTGGAAAAGAATTTGAAATACAACAGTATGCCCCTTCGGTTATACCTTTGCTGTCGATTCTAAGTACATTCAGCTGATGGAATCAGTGACTTTGGTCTTTACAAACAATTTCGAACCCTTTAGTCATCAGTGATTTCATTGTTGTTGGACATTGCTTTATCAATTCATTTAAGTCTAACGAGATAAGATATTGGCAATGCACTTCCAATGATTTGATAAACTCCATGTGTTTCAATACCCGAAGCCACTTTGTAGAATCTATTTGTAAAATCAATTCTGTAATTAACCTGTAATTAGTCGGAACCATCATAGTTGGATCTTCAGCATTTCTATAGCGTCCGATCAAGCTTAACTCCTCTATGGCTGAATTGGATTTATCAATGATGTTCAAGAGTGTCGCGATAGAGGTTGAACAGTTGGTTTGGAAAATTTTTAAGTGACATAGTTTTTGAAGGGTAAGTAAAATACCAGATTCCATCATAGTGCTTTCATTTGAAAAGTAATTATTGTGTACAAAGCCGAATGCAGAGATATTAGCATATTTTAGAGATATATATTGGAGCCACTTCAGTATTGTATCAACGGCTGTGTTGGTAAAACAAATATCTACAGCTTCTAAACTATTAGCGGCATGAACCTGATCAATATCATTGTCTACTATCAAATTGGCATGTATCAACTCTAAAGACTGCAGGTTTTGAACAGCAGCGTGTACTTGTTCCAAATGACTTGTAGACACCTGGCACTTAAACACGGTAAGACTTTTGAGTTTTGGGGCATTTGTTAAGCGTACAATAAAATCCTCATTAAAATGGTTTGGTCCAATAGAAATAGTTGTCAAACTTGAGCATACCGATGGTGTTAATAAAGTATACACAAATTTAGAACGATTGTGCACTTTTACTGTCTGGATTTGATCACTCCAATGTTGTAATGATACAGACCGACCATTGTTTTGAGCATATCCCAATCTTTTCATATTCACTCCATACCCAAAATGAATGGAGCGTAAATTAAAGAATAGTTTATAAAATTGAACTTCGTTCATGTTGGAACTAACGTTTCCTAGTAGAACCAGCTCGTTGACCTGATTTCTTATATAAGGATTATCTTCTAGAATTTGGACAAAGCGACTGAAAATCTCGGTTTTACTAATAACGATACTATTGTATAAACCGGTTGAGCGTAGAACATTTACCCATTGGCGACAGACGAGCATACACTGCTGTTTAAACGATAGATGTAGATTGCTAAAGACTGTGACAAGTATTTCTTGTGGTAGTTTTTTCATTTGGAGGGAGGTGGTTAAGAAAAAGATTATTTAAAAGAAAGAAATGCGATGATTATTTTTTGATAGCGCATCTGGAATTTTGTATCAAAATTTGTTTATACCCTTACAATTCAAACAACACATGATAGTGATCTCCAATATGCCGCATGAGAAAGAAGACATCAATTCAAAGATAAAGTTTATGGCATGTGAAAAACGAAAATGAAGCAAAATGAAAAGGCGTTTTGAATCCAATAGTTATTGACATAAAAAAGAAAAATATTTCAAATGTAGTATAGTACTAAGTATCTGTGAGTGATGCGGTTTTATAAATAGAAAGAAAGGGGAAAGTTGATCAATGCCTGACTTTCTTTTTTTAGCTAAGTGGAAAATTTTGGCTTTGATAAAAAAAAAATAAACATGTTTCTCTTAAACGCTAATGATAATCATATACTGATATGATTATTATAAAAATACTGCTTTTGGGTCTGGGCCTTATTGTAGCTTCAATAAAATCTCAGTGATTAATCTATAAAACATTAGATAGAGTGGTCGTATATTGTTATTTGCGATCAATGGATCAAAGGATTGTAGATACAACTTGACTGGCTTTCCTGGGACTATTGGAGCGAGCTTACGCTCCTATAAAATAGCCGGTCTACATAAGCCAAAAAAGAGTATTTTAAAATGATATTCATGACTTGAATATGTATGGCGCAATTAATGATGAAAAAGTACAGCATCGCCTAATATATCCCTATTTCAATAAAAAGACAGAAAGAAACTTAAAGAAAAACACGGGAACAAAACTTTCCTTAATTGTGATTTTAATGTAGACATTATCATTCTGATAATTACAGCCAACGCATTGACAAAAAGTGAACTGAGTTCAAACTTTAAAATAAATATGCAGTTGTTTATTACTTTACACAGTCATTTTCTTTTCTCCTCTTCCCTCTACTTGCTTATTATTGACAACAACATATAAAACATAATGGAATCATCCAATACAGCGGAGACAGGTAAATAAACTTTTATTATCATTGTTAAAAGCACTGATAGCACTAACAAGTGTCCTGTTTTTAGAACTTACGATTTTAGAAGCTATGTTGGACAGACAGAGAATACAGTTCAATGACTTATCAGGATATAATGATCATGACCAAGTAAGTAGATCGTCCTTTTTCTCTATCTTGTGATATGAATTAAAACAAATCGATATAGATAATGAGAGGAATTATTCAAAAGGCATGGTCACAGAGAATTCTTGTTTTGAACCTGATTGCCCAACCAAACTCATCTTATGAGTTCCATGTGTTGGGAAGTACAGGAAATGTAAGCAAACCACTTTATTTTCTTACATTTTATTTAAAGAATACAATATAGTTTTACCACGTCTACCTTGGCGAGTATATGACCTGTACATGTCTCAAATTTACTTACGATCGAACATACAACTGTAAACACATCCTGTTTGTTCTCTTGAAAGCCTGTAATTTGGACCTACGACACTCACTTGTAATGAAAAGAAAGAACGATCCCACCACACTAGAAGAAAGAGAGTCTGTTATTTCCAACAACACATTTATGTATGATCTCCCCTTCTATGTTCATGACAGAGTCCGTGAAAATATCCAGTTCATGATCGCATTTGGTAGCCGTGATATCAACATGGAGGGATTTTTAAACTTTGCCGATATTGTAGGTTTAAATCCTACAAGGGACAATATAACCTTTCATGCTCCCCGTCCCCGTCCCCGTCCTCGCCACCGTCACCGACAACGCAATAACAATCGTGGTGGTTTTACTGGTGGTGGTGACAATCCTCCCCGTCCCCGTTTCAATCGCCCTCGTCGTCGTCAGCGACAACGTAATAACAATCGTGATGGTACTCCTGGTAGTAGTGGCGGCACTCCTTCCCAATCGTCTAGTCTTCCTTACCGCCTCCGTGCTCCTCGTAGACAAAGAAATTGAATTCTTTTAAAAGCTATTTTTTTTCTCAAATTATTGCTCGCTGTTCTTCAAGTCTATCCTCAAAAAGAGTGTTGCTACAAATATAGAGAAACCCGTGTTGATTTTTTAGATTGGCTAATAAGAAACATTTAAAAACGAATAAACATGTACTTGAAGTTTGGTAAAATAAAGTTATCAAATGATAGTCCAAGAATTAAAAATGAGCAATTTTTTCTTTATTAATATTTCAAAAGGAAATATTTGAATCAATGAATTAGGGAAATCATGATTTTTATATGAAAATGAAAAAGAATGAAGTTTTTATGTATAAAATATGTCTCTCAAAAGTAAAATGCATTAGTTCTTTTCAGCAGGTAGTGGAGATAAAGTGGAGGTACTTGTCACTTCATTATCCACTACAACACCAGGTGAAGATTCTCTAGGGGATTGAGCTTCTTCAAAATCAAATTCATCTTGATGCCAATCAAATTCTTGTCCTTTATACTTTGCCATAAGAAAGCGCATCCAAAGTGGCGCAAATGATCGACTAGAAAAAAGAAATACGTTAGTCATTCTCTTCCTTTTTTTTTAAAAAAAAAAAGTTGTATTTACCTCATTACTGCTGTCCACCAATCTTCACGCTGGGAATAGTCTGGATGAATGCGTCCTCTCGATGCCTTATCTATAATGAGTACGACACCATTGATGATGATATAGGCAAAGATACCTCCTATGACACCATATGCTAAAGAAGGGTACTCATAAAAATGAGTGACAAATTGGCAAAACACATTAAAATAAATAAATAAATAAATTCTTACCGATACTATAAGTGAAGGGCATAACAGCCATTGTGATAAATGAGGGAATGGCATCACCAGGGTAATCCCAATTGATATTACGCACAGAAGAGGTCATCATGGAACCAACAATAATCAAAGCCGGACCAGTTGACCATGGAGGAAAACTAGCAAATATTGGCGAAAAGAAGATGGAAACAAAAAAGCCAAAGGCAACAGTAAGAGCAGTGATACCTGTGCGACCACCCTCAGCAATGCCAGCACCAGATTCCACAAATGCGGTACAAGACGAACTACCAAAACAAGAGCCAATAGTAACACAGCAAGCATCACCAATGAAGGCCATTGTGGAGTGCTCAAAGTCACCAGCAGGGTCGGTAAAGCCGCCATAGCGTGCCATTGAATACATTGTACCGGTGGTATCCAAAATATCCACATACAAGAATGTCACAAGTGCAATCCAGATGTCCTTTGTACCGAAATTAAAATCAAATTTACCTAGTACGTGCTGTAAATTATGTACTGTCACCACTTGTTTAAAGTAATTAAACATGACATCGCCTTGTGGTGTATAAGGGAAATAGGTGATGGTACTGTTACGTGGCCAGGAGGTAATGGCAATGGTGATGATGGAGATTAAAATAGCACCTCTTACTTTAAACATGAGCAAGAGTGACATGATGATGAGTCCTAATATTCCCATATAGAGCGTTGGCGAAGTCATTTCTCCCCAAAGACAGGCACCATTCTCATCGAGTGCTTCCTCTAAAAATAAGGGAAATGTTAGCAATATCCCCAAGTAGTTGCATAGATTATGTTTACTTGGACATCCTCCCAGAGAAACTAACGTAGAGTAATCGAGTGCGACAAGGCCAATTCCTGCAGATGACTGCAGACCGATAAAGCACAAGTAGAGACCAATGCCACATCCCATAGCCACTTTAATACTCATTGGTATAACTAGAATGATGTGTCACTCTCGTGCGTAAGAATCATGTGTAGATAATTTTTAAAATACCTCTAGCCAACCATTGACGGATGCCAAATATAGAAAGAACCAAGAAAATGATTCCTTCCATAAAGACAGCAGCAAGTGCAGTTTGGTATGAGACAGTGCCAGAGCCATGATAACCAACAACCGTGTAAGTAAAGTATGCATTTAACCCCATACTAAAAATGGAATGATTCCGAGAAATCACTGCTTAGCTAATCTTATCTTCTATCTATCAATTCCGTCTTTATATTTTACCCTGGCGCCATTCCAAGTGGAAGATTAGCAAAAAGACCAATAATGACACTTGAGATCATTGCACAAATGGAGGTTGCCATGATCATGTCTAATTTCACTTCATAAACACACTTTTTTTTTACCGAGTATTTTAGCATTTCATATTCTATTTTGGTGATACACCTTACCTGCATATAATCAACGTCTTTATCACAGGTTGGATCTGCTGAGGTGCTATTACAAACACAGGTGCCACCGCTTTCCGAAATAATGGATGCATTGACACTGATAATATCTAAAAAGTAAAATTAAAACGAGAAGAGAAGAGATACACTCAATATTTACAAGCCATGGCAAAAAAGATTGTCACACCAGCTCGTATTTCTGTGGTGAATGTAGTGCCCGCTCTCTCTCTTCTATGACCAGAGTTTTCCAATTGAAAAAACCTTCCAACACGTGAGCGGGCTACTAGATTATTTAACTTTTCTGTCCGACCTGTCATTATTAAAAAGATAAAGCAAAGAAGCAATAAAAAAAAAAAAGTTTTTTTTATATATGTTTTAAAATGAAATCAATCAAATCAAATAAATTGAGTCCTATGCAAGCGACATTATTGGCTAAAAGAAAAAAAAATTGAATGTTTTTTTTTTCTCGTTCTTCTTTATCAACTTGCTAAGCTACCCACTTTGGAAGCTGTCAAAACGTGACTTTTGTTTTCTTATCTCATTGAGCATCAATAGCGCATGAAAATGGAATGCCAATGTAATATATACGTTGCCTAGTAGCCATTTTTAAAGTGCAAAACTGACCTGAATATTAATAAAGGAGGAGAACGGATGTAAAAGCCGCAAGTGTACTATATAGATATAATTATGATGTCGGATCGCAGATAAAATATTTAAGCACCTTCCATATTCAACGGGTCATATGAGCATGATAATAATACACTAAAAGGTGAGTGGGATTCAGATCTACTGAAACTATAGATCATCCAAATTGATCATCTCCATATAAATTGATGATCTCGCCAATTTTCATGCTTTTCAAGTGTTTGATCCACTTTTTATTCATTGATGATAAAGAAGAAGTGGAAATAGAAAAAGGTAATTTATATATTTTTAAGAGTTATAATATATTTGGTAGATCTGGTGACAAATGTTTAGAATTCACTTACACTTTTGTGTTGATAATAATAATAATTATTATTTCATGGCCAACTCGAGATGGCTTGATATATGAGTTATTAGCACACACACACACACACACACACAAGATGAGGTGTATATATATAACAAGAAGAAGAAGGAAGAAGAGACTGTGCGAAATACAGTAGCTGTAATAGGCCAATGAGAATAAGAAACTCTAGATCTTTATACGTCATATCCTATTTTGGTGTGTTTTTTTACTGTTTTTTCATTATTTTTTTCACATGGTTCAAATGATGTAACTCCTTCATTTCACTGGACTTGAAAATCAAAAACCAACCCACGCTTTTCTTTTAGTAAAATTTTTAAATATCTCCACACTTTTTACTTGAACTAAACAATAATAATGTCTCTTGATAATAAAGAGACGATTCAAATACCAGAGTCGACTCAGTTTTATCTCTCTGAAACGGCGCTAGAACGTGACAAACGTATCCGAGATTTGTTCAATACGCTCGATCGAGAAAAACGAGGATTGTTAGATGGCAAGGCAATTCAGCGTGGATTCACCGAAATGACCCATTTGCCTGCTCGAACAAAGTACGCCAACGAGCTCCTGGATCGCTGCGACACTTCCAACGACGGCCTGGTCGATTTTGAAGAATTCAAGACTTACGTGAATGAAAAGGAAAACGAGCTATGGCAACTGTTCAAAAAAATCGATAGAAGTGGAGTTGGACAGTTGGATCCAAGCGACCTTCAAAACGCTCTTGCCCAGGCAGGCATGACCATTTCGGAGGAAGAAGTCATGGACTTTATGCAATTGATGGATTTAGGCAAGTTGCAGCAAGTAAATAAAATAAGAATAACAATAAAAGCAGCAATAAAGCGTGGGACAAGTGTGTATATTGACATAAAATATTGTAGATGGAAATGGCCTGATAGACTTTAATGAGTTTAAAAACTTTTTGTTGGTATGGAAACACTATATTAGTTTATTATTGGTATTGATTGTTTATGTAGCTTCTACCGCAAACAAACATGACCGAGATTTATCGCTATTATGAGTCATCCACTCAACTAACACAGGATGGTGAGGTAGTCATTCCTACAACAGACGAGACGGCACGGCATGCACTGCGTTATCTGTTGGCCGGCGGCATTGCTGGTGCAGTTTCACGCACATGCACCGCACCCTTTGACAGACTCAAAATCTATCTCATCACACATAGCAGCACGCCATCGCAGCCCTTGACGCTATTTAATGCCATCAAGATTATCTATTCGCAAGGCGGTTGGCGTAGCTTCTTTGTAGGAAACGGGCTCAATATCATGAAAATTATACCAGAATCCGCCATCAAGTTCTATTCTTACGAATCATGCAAAGAAATCATGGCCAATATCTTTCATTGCGAGGATAAGGACTCCATACCGACGGGCGCCCGCTTTGCCGCTGGTGGCATGGCTGGTATTTGCGCACAATTCTCCATTTATCCTGTCGAGACTTTGAAAACTCGTATCATGACTCGTCAGGCTAATGGTCATGGCTCGTCTACCATCCCTTCTTCTACCGGTCATAATCATCAACAGCAGCGCCAGCAGTCATCAGCGACTGCAACTGCAACTGCAACCGCATCAACTTCAAAACCTATTGGTAACCGCTTGTCAAGCTCTATTGTTGCCGAAACTGCAAAATCCATGTATGCAAAAGGTGGTGTACGTGCTTTTTGGCCTGGTTTGGTAAGTTTTGTAAATAATAGTATTGGTTACTGTTTATTTATAAATGTGTGTATGTATGCGTGTGTGTGTGTGTAGACATTGGGTTTGATTGGTGTTTTTCCTTATCAAGCAATGGATTTGGGTAAGCAATGATGCATACATTCTTTGAGAGAGGGGTGAATTAACTAGAAAATACTTGTGTAGGTATTTATGAAACATTAAAGTTGAGTTATCTGGAATACAGTCAAGGAGAGCACTATAAGGACGGTTCTCAAAAGCAGCCAAATGTTTTTGTTTTATGGGCTTGTGGTATGGTTAGTGGCACCATTGGTGCTACCAGTGTGTATCCATTAAATGTCATTCGAACAAGGTAAGGTCACATAATACAAAACCTTGTCAAGTTGCTCAGCCTGTTATTATTTAGATTGCAGGCACAAGGAACAGCAGGGCATCCTAGAGTTTATAAGTCTCCTTGGGAGGCAGTTCAGGTAACCTTTAAGTCGGAAGGTGTGCGTGGATTTTATAAAGGATTGGGTCCAACATTATTAAAGGTATGCTGTGGTTATTTATTTTTGCTTGGTTTTATATTAATATTTGAAATCTCTAGGTTGTGCCTGCAGTGAGTATAAGTTATGTCACGTATGAATGGAGTAAACGTGAGCTTGGTATTTCTTAAATCCCTATTTACACTTTCGTTTTTAAATATTTCACATCATTTTCATTCTTTTTATTTTGCTTCTTCTTTGTAATTTTATAATGGCTCATCCTTTTTTGCGTTCTTTTAAAAATCCCCTTTCAACTGGTTTTTTAAGGGAAAACGGCCTTTACCTTTCTTTCAACTTTTCACTCCATCCAATCCTCATATACACTCAATTTTTTTTTTTTACTCGTATTTATTTATGCTTGTGTTTTTTTTTCTCTCTTTTTTCTTCAAACTCACTCACTTTTTATACTTTTTTTTTGTATTCCAATTCTTTTTAACTCTTCTGTTTCTTTTAATAGTATATCAATAGACGATTACCATATTTTGTTTTTTATGATTGCATTTCTAAATTAAAATGAGATAATAGATAAAGAATGTCGGGATATACTTTTCTCTCTAAACCCTTTGCCCACAAAAAGTCCATGTGCTCCCATCCTTGTATGCTTTTCACAAATGCCAATTTGGGTAAGTGCGCGGTCAGGGTGTCATAATCAACAAGTGTGTCTGCTGATCCATAAAAAAGCGCGATAGGGGTTGTGATTTGCTTTGTGGGGAACTTTGCAGGTAAATGATCAATCACTGTGTTTATTGTACTCCAGGGCAATCGACTAGGTGTTTCATCGTACATTTGAAAACGACCTGAACTGATGATTTGAAACCAATGCTTAAAAAAAATCAACTTACAGATGAGGATCGTATTCTTTCTTCTATTCCTCACAACTTACCACAATCGATTTAACACTCGTCATACTAAATAAATGTTGGTAGCTCACCAATTTCTGTTGCTCTTCCATGTTTTTACAATGCCATCCAAACAAAAACCCAACTGCCCCATCAATCAATTTTACAAATACTGCCGGGTTGATGATACGCTGCCAGAAAATGACAGACTTTAAGAATATCTTGCGTCCAAGTAGAATGTAGATGAGTGAGGGGGCCGCTTTGATGAAGCCATCAAGGAGAGGATGAGAAAATCCTTTTGGTGTGGCGGCTGGTGCCATGGCGATAAATAAGTTGACCTTTTTGTTGAGTTCCAGATCGATGGATAAACCCGCAAATGCTTGTGCTGTTCCTTGTGAAAATCCAATATAGGTTAGATTTGGTGCACCTGTTTCTTTTAAAATATACTTTTTTTTTAATAAAAAAAAAAAAAAT
>VCJC01000508.1:43809-60329 GCA_024140195.1 Backusella luteola
TCTACATCTACAGTTCCTGGCAAATCAAAAATGGCAAACTCGTTGATCGAAAACTCCCAAAAGTCATCATCCTTTGGGTTCCTTGTCAGATGAGATTGGCTATATTTATTTCCTCGTGCGTTTCCCATCCAAACATCATAACCATGGTTGACCAAATACAGCGCCAAATTACGCTCCTCTTCAATATTCGAGATCCATACCTCGGATGTAAGCGTCAGGCCATGGTAAAGTAACACCGCAGGCCGTTGGCCGGCTTGTTCATTTTTTGGAAACTGCTCTAAATTGTCCAAAACAACACCTTTTGTTGTCCTTGAACTGGGTTTTTCTATAACTTTATCACTCTCTTTCATGCGGTGTAGGCATAATAAATAATCGTCTTTGGTACGTGCAAAATGTTCTTCATACTCATATCCCCTATATAAAAAAAGGGGATGATGAATTTAGTTTATTCCGTTCCAACATTAGCCTTTCGTTCATCGTACCAGTAAGAAGCCATTTCTTCAAAAGTCGAAGCAAACTCTAAAGGACTTACATGAGGTATTTTCATTGAATCTGAAATCCATGGGAAAATACTATCATTTATTTTTGGGGTTAGTATCTGTCTGTATCACAGTATTCTGATATTCATGTTTACGAACGAAGAACTGCATCAATAGAAACAATGATAAACTTGGGCGTTAATGTGACAATAAACCTCGCAAGTAATTCAAGACCAAAAATAAGGATGGTGATGGTTAAACTATAAGCAGATGTTAACGGTCTAATAAACATCACTTGTCTTTATTATAACACAAAAGGAAAAAAATGAGAGAGAGAAAGAAAAGGGGAAAAACATTAACGGAATGGATGACAGCTAATTTATTTGTTTCATGTTTATCAAATTTAAAAGAGAGACACAATAAATGATCTGATTTAGATCAGATATCATTTTGTGTTTAAGAATTTAAAAATGATGAGGACAAGATCCAACTCTTTGGTACGATTGATATAATTCTTGTCACTGCAGAAAGTCATTTTATGGTAAAAAATAATACAAATTTAGGAAGCATTGCCATTAGACCTCTTCTCCATTTTTTTTTTTGTTATTGTTGCCCTTATTTATATGTGCATGTGCCATCATGTTCACTAAATAACATTATTTCCGGCCAATGCCCTACACAAAGTTATTGGAGATCCTTAATGAGGTCCAAAGACTCTAAAAGGGTAGTCATAACCATCCATATTAATATTTTATTGTCATATAATACATGAAAAAGCACAACAAGTTGGTGTTTTTGAATGATTGGGCATGTGATACAATTGTGTCGCGCCATTGTAATAGCTGTGACAATTGTGATGCAAATTCTTCAACTCAACTTCAGTTCTGGGCAGTTTTATCTGTAACGTAATGAATAGGTTCATATTAATAATAGTAGATGAAAAAACGTAAGAAAAAATTTATCATAATATAAGAGGCAATGTACCTTTGAGTATGGGTGTTTGAATACATATGCTTGGTTCTGGTCCACGAGTAATCGTGCATTTGTGATCATTTTTTCCTAATCACTGGTTCCTTTAGCAATAGTTCCCGAATGAATTCCTCCTGCGAATTCACTGACTAGGCTTATGGCTGAGGTATTTTGGACCGGCAGGCCGACACCATCTCACTTAGTACTATTGCTTCCCGTATGAGTAATTTCCATCCTGCATAAAACATCATTGCTAATTTGATAAAGAGATAAAAAAATCTGACGTACCACTTGAAGATAATTACATCGCTTTTAGGGGCGAGGAGGATGCTTATAATGCAATACATTGTCAAACATGCAGCAGAGCGCTCAAGACATTTTACGTTCTTGTTCTGAAAGATTGCAGTACAGCGTTCCCCACTAATTTCCTGTTATTTCTGACTTCACAAACACCAGAGACGATCCACTGTAATGATCCAGAACGATGTGAACCTTCTTTCATAAAAACATTTCTATTGTTGTCACAAGTAAACCATGAAGAGAGATAGCTTGCTGTTGAGAATAATAATAAAAGCAAGTATAATCATCAGCGTGAATTTCATTATTTTCACGAAATATTGTTATCCGTGGTTTACGATCTTTGATATGGCAAGCACACATCATAATCACTTGATTATGCAATAATTATTTACTTTTTCTGTCAAAGATCTATAATTATTTTCATAGAAAGCTTAAGCATGAGAGTAATCAAATTTATCATGATTATCTGTGGTGAAAGCAAATACTATTAAAGTTCTGTAATCTAAGTTTATCTCATGTTCTCACACAAAATAAAGAAAAGTTTATTATAAATTTAGATTTTTATTTTGTCATCTTTCCTTTTTAGGATTAGTGTGATTGCTTTGAAGCCTGGATTATATCAGGCAATAGTTCAGATGCTTCTTCGAGAACAATCATTTTTCCTTGAACCATGTGGCTAGTGATATGGCAATGGACAGCCCAGATACCAGGATTATCCTATTGGAATGTATGCCATTAGTATTAATGTATATTCAATCAGAAAAAAAAAAAACTTACCGTAAAGATGCGCACTTTGGTCCATCCACAATCTCTAGTGCCATTCACGGTCATTGGATACACCATCGAAACATCTTTTTTCAAGGGATGATCAAAAGTAGTAACATCAGCATCCTTCTCTATATCATATGCGCCATAGCCTTCTGCAATCAGATAATGGGAGTGGCCATGGGTATGCCAAGGGTGATCCACACAGAGGCCACCAGTTGTGGGTCCATTCTGGAAGACGAGGTCAATCACTTTTCCATAGGGTACATAATAGGTGTTGTGCTCCTTTGAGTAGCCATCAGATTCCAAGGATGCAATGTTGATCGGGTTGGCCAAAACATTATCAAGCACAGACATGGTCGGGGTTCCCCAAGGTTGCCAAACACGGCCATTTCCACTGAATCGTGTTAGATTTCCCACAAATATTTCATCCATGGTGACTATGATTGTTTGATAAGGCTTTGAGTTGAGGATATGCTCTTCATTGGCAAGGTATGGTCTGACTTCCTTTAGGATCCAACCAGGGGCATCAACTTCAGGGAAGACATGTTGAGGTAGAGTGGCGATATCAGGTGATGTCAGGATCTTCTTATCTTGCGATTTGCCATATCGCAAATAGCCATAGCCATTGGATGTGTAGCCCTGCGTACCGACCGCAAGCCTTCTATTATTGGAAGCAATGGGGAAGGTTGTGCCTTCTGGATAATCACCAGTATGAATCAGGACACTCATTCGCTGACCTGGACCAAACTCGACATAAGACAGGTTGTAAGGTTGAGTATATTCTCCGTCAATTTCAATCAGCGTCATCTGATGCTCAGGAATCAATACACCTAGAATACGGAAGGTCACACCAGCAATGAAACGAAGTCGGTAAGTCTTGTTGGGCTCGACATTGAAGATCTCAAACCCCCTGCAGGAGTCGTCATCACTTTTAGCTGATTGAGTAGCAGAATTGTTAAAAAATACACTTTTTCCGTTAAGTAGAAAAGAGTCTGGAGTAGGAGGTGCAGCAAAGGTAGGACCCATAGTGTAAGTATAGCGCTCTTCACTTGTTTGGTGCCACCATTCACCCCATTGAAGGATAATTTCTCCATCATAGGTATAAGGACCTTCTGTGATTCTTTTATCGTTGCCTTTTTCAGCATCTTTCTGATTATGGTCTTCCTTGTCAGCATCTTTCTTGTCGTCGTCTTTCAGACCATCATCTTCTTTGTCAGCTTCATCTTGGTCACCTTTGTCTTTGACATTGGCCTTACCACCCTCATCCTTGTCGGCTTCATTTTGATCACCTTTGTCTTGGTCACCTTTATCCTTATCGCCTTTGTATTCGCCATCAGCCTTGTCATGTTGGTCTTTTCCATTGTCTTTCTTGTCACCTTCATCAATGTTATCTTCAGCGTCAGCACCTTCATGTCGCTTATGCATAGAGTGAGGATCAGAGCCAGAAACCTTGTTTAAGGAATCTTCGGAATCAAAAATAATAAAGGGACCCTGTACCGTGTCGTCATGGAAGGCAACATGAGCATGATAGTAAAATGTACCTGATTGCTCAACGATAGTAAACCTATGAACAAAGCTTTGACCAGGTGGTATTGCCAGCTGCGTAACATTAGCCACACCATCCGAAAAGGGAGTACCAACTTGTCTGATACCATGGAAATGGATACTAATGGGAGAATCAGGGGTTTCATTCTTTACCGTTATCTCGACGGAATCATTACGAACAGCATGAAGAGTAGGGCCAAGCAGTCCACCATTGATAGTGAGTGATGAATAAGATTGGTTAAAACAATCTGCATTAAGCATAGTACGCATCACATTTAATTCATACTTTCTTGTTTTGGCACAGGCTAGACCAAATACTGATAGTAAGCAGAGTAGGATCCTCCACGCTTGCATTTTTTTTTCTTTCTTTCTTTGATTTAAGATGTAGAAATACAATGAATGGCTTTACCCTTCTTGTCACTCTCTACTTTTATACCATTTTATTCGATATAAATGTTGTCAAGACACATTTGTTTCTATGTCTCGCACTGGTTTAAGACAACTTTGATTAATTAGAGTTCACAAGTAATACAAACTTCAAGAGATAACCAGGAATGAGTTAATTGATTCACATGATACATAAAGTTTTAGTGTGCCTGATTTATAACGCACGCACACTTTATGGCGGTACAATGACATAAATATTTGACCTGGGAGTTCTTCTTTTACTTTTTTATCAAGATAAATGACGCAATAGGAAAAGGTTAAAGTATAAAAAGAGATGGCCATTTAAATCTCCGTCATTTATAAAAAGTGATGGTATTTTAACAGGTTTTTATTTTTCTCCAAAAAAAAAAGATCTCTTTCTTTATAATTCAACAAAAAAGAAAAAGAAAATATTAATAATGTCCAACGTTGTCGAAATTGCCCGTGCCGCTCGTCTTGCCTCTGTCAGCATGCAGTCTGTTACCGATGAACAGAAGAATGAAGCACTGTTAAAGATCAAGCAAGTTTTGGGCGAGCGCAGAGAAGAAATTTTCAAAGCAAACGAACAAGATAAACAGGTAAGGCGTATATATTTAGACTTGATAACCACTCACCATCGATGTGCTATAATTAGATTGCCGAGGAATTGGTTAAAGTTGGTAAATTATCTGGATCTCTCTTCAAGCGTTTGGATGTCTGTCAGGGAGACAAATTTGATACGATTCTTTCAGGTGTAAGTGACATTACACAGTTGCCCGATCCTACCAAGAAGGTAACTATGGCCACAAAGTTGGATGATGGTTTGGAGCTTTACCGTTTGACTGTTCCTGTTGGTGTCTTGCTTACCATCTTTGAAGCCCGTCCCGAAGTTGTTGTAAACATTTCATGCTTGGCCTTAAAGTCCGGTAACGCCGTTATTCTCAAGGGTGGCAAGGAAGCCACATACACAAATGCTGCCTTGGCTCGCGTCATCCAGGACGCTTTGGCCAGCTTGCCTGCCTCAAATGGTATCCCCAAGGAGGCCGTCCAGATTGTCGAGACACGTGAAGATATCAGTGCTTTGCTTGATTTGGATAGATATGTTGATATGGTCGTTCCAAGAGGTAGCAACAGTTTGGTTAAATATATTCAGAACAATACCAGGTATAGTAATAATATTTATATATAAAGGGGGATAAGGAAGTTTAAGGCGTGATGATTGACTGTTCATCTTGACAGAATTCCCGTTCTCGGTCATGCCGATGGTCTCTGCTCTGTCTATATCGACAAGGAAGCTGACATTGCAAAGGCAGCCAAGATTGTTGTAGATTCAAAGGTAAAGTGCCATTCAATATAAAGAGAGAGGGGAGGAAGGTCATGTAAAGTGCACTCTCCATCACATATACAATACAGATGATCTGATTTTCCCTCATTTTCTTTTTCTGGGAACAAAATAGACCAATTATACTGCAGCATGTAACGCAGCTGAGACATTGTTGGTGCATGAGTCACTGTTACAAACCGGTGGTTTTGCTGCTGTTGGTACTGCTTTACTCAAGGCTGGCGTTACTGTTAAATGCGATGCCGAATCACTCTCTGTATTATCAAAGACCGAGGCTGCCAATGAATTCAAGTCTCAAATCCAAGAATCCACAGCTGAAGACTATGATACTGAGTTCCTTGACATGATCATTGCCGTCAAGGTTGTTTCCGATGTTGAGGGTGCTATTTTGCATATCAATGAACATGGTTCCAAGCACACTGATGCCATTGTTACTGAAAACAAGGAAACTGCAGATTACTTTATGACCCGTGTCGATGCTGCAGGTTGTTACTGGAATGCCAGCACTCGCTTTGCTGATGGCTTCCGTTATGGTTTTGGTGCTGAAGTTGGTGTTAGTACAAATAAGACACACGCCCGTGGTCCCGTTGGCCTTGAAGGACTTGTCATTTATAAATATAAGCTCATTGGTAATGGAAATGGTGCAGGTGACTATGGATCAGGAAAGAAGCAATATAAGCATGAAACTATCCAACCCACCGACTACAAATTGTAATATGGATTTCATTTCTCAATATAATATACATATATCTTTTGCAAACAAAATAAAATAAAATAATCAATTATTTAAACATGTAAAAAGAAATAATGGATTAGTAACTGGTGTAGACCAGGAGCATTGCGTGATGTACATTACTGTCTCAGCTAACCAAAAATGTTCCATAATCCAAGTTATGCTTTTTGATATACCAACGACAAAGTTTGTAAAATCCCGTTGGAAACTTTAATACGATAATCATATATGACAGTTGCATTCTAAATGACAATTGGAGTAATAAAGAAATAGTTGTACTTTCACCCTTTCCAAAGACAAATACTTGATTAAGATGGAACATTATTATAAAAATGCAACCTGTATTTCTTTTACAAGAGCAAAAAAGTGTCATGTAAGCAATTGTAAGTAGCAATATATCAATAAAATTTTATTAGAAGGGTGAATGTGCTAACAATACATAATTAGCATCGTAACTAAGCATGAACGTACGTCCACAATACCAAATTCATGATACAAACAATAAATCCATACAATCCATAAAACAGCAAGTTGCCCTTTTGTTAGATTACTTTATTAACGCTCAAGTCCAATGTTTTTTTCAATCCATTTTATAACCTTAAATCATTAATAAAGTATTTGAACTGCCTAAAAAATAGGCATTGTAAATAAATTAAACCTCATTAAAAGGAATGTAAACAAACAATCAATAATAGTTCCATCTGAATAGAGTGCAAGTACATTCCAAATTTCTTTATAAATACTAGAATTACAACTATTTTGTATAATTACATTGTATTCGCGTGAATAATCATGGTTGTGATAAAATCAATCACCGTATTGCTATTTCTTAATTATGTGTTTGGCCAACAGCAGGAACAACCCATAGAATCTCTTTCTCTAGAAAATGTACCCGCGTCATGTCGTGATGGGCATTATTTCGTACCACCAGTTGCAGTTACCAATATCGAATCTCGAGATATATGTAAAAAATATGGCGGTCATTTGGCCTCCATTAATATTGCCAACTTTGAAATGGCTACTTCTTTGGTATTTGGATGTGCAGGTCCTCAGCAAAGAGCTTGGATCAGGTAAAACTGATGTATAAGAAGCAGTGACTTATAACTAAATCCATCACTTTATGTAGATCATGGAATGGCTTGGACTACAATATAAATTGTTTGGCCTTATACACTGGTACAGGTCAACCCGGTGGAGGCATCGATACTAGTTGCTTGAATAAAAAGCTACCATCTGTATGTGTTGATCCAACTGCAAGTTTAGTTGATCCAACTGCAAGTTTAGTTGATCCAACTGCAAGTTTAGTTGCTCCACCAGAGGATACTAATGTGGTTACCACTACCACTAGTGCTGAAGGAGCTGATACAGCAAAGGATGAAGGCGAACAGACGTCGGGTTTGGCTGAAGATTTTATAGATTCAGAGAATAATAACTGGATTTTGGATGTTCAAAATTCAATGTATGAATATAGAATGAATCCAGATATCAATTAATATATAAATGTGTGTGTTATTTATTTACTTTTTTTAAAAAATAAAGAGAATATATTTTTGGGAAGTAGTATAAAATATTTACACAGGCTGATCTCAGATCCATAAAAAAAACCAAGTTAAACAACTAATTATTACTATTATTTTGTGCGTTTTTGAGTATACGAGTGGCAATATGTGTATCTGTTTGCCAACAAGTATTATTATTAGTAAGTTATGAAAGTGTATATATATATATAATGATTACATAATAATCGTTGGAAATAGGGATTTAAAACAAAAATTATAAATAGGCACCTTTGACTTTCATTTAAAATGTCTCCTCTTTTTTAACCGCTTTTCTGATCCTTTCCCTTTATTACATCTTCATCCTCGCCATCTTCGTCTTGTGACTCTTCTTCATCTTGTTCCTCTTGTTCTTGGTCTTGTTTTTTTCCTTTTCCGCTAGTCTCTTTGTGTGACTTTTTCATTACAAAATAGTGCGTGATTTGCAAGCCAATAATACCTATTTATTGATATAAACGAGCAATAGTGAGCGAGAGTAAGATGGTTAATAGATGCAATACATACCTGTAATTGCCAATACAATAATAAAGTGAGCAGCCGCAATATTCTTTAATGATTTAGTGATTTCCTCAAGATCATTTGACATTGTTACAATTGTGACGGCTAAAATTTGATATTAGTCAAGTCGATTTAGACAGAATTAGATTATTTGTTATACCTGGCTTAACAGAAGAAAAATAGGTTGATATTCCAAAGAACAATAATACTATTTTTATGCAAATACGAATATATGAGTAATTGAACTGTGAATCCATGTCTATATTTTCACACCCAATTCGCAGCCTTTTTATATGCCTTATATTCTCCTATTGCTACAAAACCACCATCCACTTACCAAGTGAAGCACCATCAAATAACAAGTTTCCGTCTGTCATATTAAGTATTCCGGTAGCAAATCCACTTGCTGCAATAAACAAATTGGCGATAGGAACATATTTTAAAATGTTAGGTATGTGTGCTTGGTTTGCATAATAAAACTAGAATAAAAAGTGGGGAGTGAGATTCAGTCATTTGACAAGATCTACTTTTGAAAGATTAGCTTTGTAATTTGTACTTTACTGTAGCTCGGTTAATTGCCTCGGGATGTTCAAGTGGATTTGTCCAAAGCAAGAAATAGTCGAAGGCCCAGTCAGACCAATAAGTCTAAATAGTATTATTAGAACAAGTTCGAGTAAAAAAACCGAATAATATACTTTACACCGTAAGCAAAGAAACATGAACATAGAATCAGTGCAATTTTAACTGTCTGCAGATACTCACTCATCCTGAATGATTAGTTTTATAATAAAGGAAAGTATTTATGTAGAAGAAAGCTGTGTGAAAAAGAAGTGTGTGTGCTTAAGCATTTTTTATTCCATGTCCATTTAAAGTAATCCAACTCCGAAAGAAATGCCTGTAAAAACGTCACTTTTTAATTACTTTTTTAGTAGCAAAGTGTGTTGCACTAAAAAAGTAATCTAAACTTGACTCCAGTCACTGGATATCAATGGAATTGGAGATATTAGGGACATTTGTTCTTGGATTCCGGTCATGTCAATTAATCAACACATTTACATTTCATGCAGAAATATACAAGGAAAAGCTTGATGTAAGTCAAAATTTTTGTACAGTCGTTCCACTCTCAGTTTACCAGATGTTTGAAATATACAAATAAGGAAATAGAAAATCTTTTTGGATGCGGAGAAAAAATAATTGTTTGGGTTCTTTCATGCTTGTTGCTTGCTGTGTTACTATGTTTTATTTTATATTTCTTTCTTTCTACCTATTCCTGTTTCAACATGTTATGAACTAAATGAATTAAGGGTGGTAAACTACTGTGAAAATCACATAGCAATAAGAGTGATCACCACCTCAGCTCACACTACGCTGCATGAGAAGTCTGTTGAGCCGTCGTATGACCTTAATATATTGGGTGGGAATTAAAAGTTACCAGTTCAATTATATAAACACATGTTGATAAGGAACGGTTAATAAGAGATGAATCGAATATTAAAAAATCATGGATAATACGCTATAGTGGTTTGGTTTCATCCTTCATAATTTCTCAGGTATTTTCCCCAATGTACGTCAGTGTTTTTCATTCATGTATTTACACTGATTAATGAAAATGTTTTTATTTAAAGAGGAAGAAACAGAATTTTTATTTTCACGGTTATGATTAAATGATATACACAAAAATTTGGTCTTTGTTTTTATATTAAAATAGAATATATCAGCATGGAAGCATCTTAAAATCCCTATTTACTCCCAACTTTTTCTCTGTCAATGATTTAATCGATAAAATTGGTAGGTCTTTTATATTTTCATATTCCACTGTTTGTCAAAGGAAGAGCCATATGTAGCATAGGTAGCTTTTTGGAGATAAGGTTGCTTTAGTGTTGTAGTTACATTCTCTGCCACCATGCCTTTAAGTTTCAAGTTGGCCAGGTTCGGAAAGCAGGATGAAATAATCTCTCCAAGATCGCTCGTAATTGTAACGGTATTGATTTCCAAGATTTCAATGGAGCCTAAAGTATCTTGGAATGGTTCAACTTCTATGCTACGGAAATCCATAGTGAGAGTTTTCAATGAGGGTGGACACGCGACCAAACAGTTGACCAGGCGAACTAACGGATCTCCGTACATGGAGTAACGTATTCTTAATTTGGCGAGTACAGGCGTATCTTTTAAAAAAACGTATTGAGTCGAGATTCGAACTCTCAATAAACACATCTTCAGCATGCTTGAATTGATTGGACTGATAAAAGCACTGGAATACTTTTTTGCCCTTACAATGATAAAAGATCAAATTTGTTCTGTACTTTTGTCAGGATCACCTATCGAATCGTCTTCGTAATCGACATTGGTTGCATTGATATATTTTTTTTGCCATATATTGGTGAAACGTAATGTGTATATCTGAATCAGTGAATCGGCCACGATGGTATTTAAACTTTGTAATAGCAGTAGTAGGTGTAATGTCCAATGGTAGACTATCGGGTTCGAGATATGGCTACTCTAAGGTGAAATCTTGAATCGATGGTATGTCTCTATGTATATTTTCGAGTGCGGCATGACCAGGCGATTTTTTCAAGCATGTCTATTATTCTGTTGAAACGAACTTCGAACTTCTTGGTATGATATTTACGGCCGTTTATATATTTGTCTTTATTTTCATAAAAACTAATATCGTAAAATAAACTATATCTATCCAATACACGTCACCAACTGCGGCAAACAAGCAAGCATACAAGTCGTTGTTGTAGATCAAGTAGAACAAATATTCGGTGTAGCATCTCTGGAGGAAGTTTGTCCATAATGATTTATTTGATAAAAATAAAGAGACAAGTTGGTGTTTTGGCATTACCAAGTTTTTCTCTGCTTTCAAGCTAACCACAGCCCATTTTAGAAGCTCCGACTTAAACTACAAATTTTTCATGAAGGTATTATCATAAATAGTGGAGATGGGAAACCATCTACAAAGGTGGAAAAGGTAGTTACGGAGATCAATACGAATAAATTAACCTGGAGTATGCATCGAACACAGCCTCATAAAAGAGTAAAATTCAGTAAATTATCGTTTCAGGTTCACGAAAAATAAATCAAAATATTGATTTGAAAGTAGTCAGACAGACAAAGGATTCTTTTAATAAGAGACGGAACGTCAAAACTGGCACCCCACAAATGGCTTTTGTTACGGGGCTTTAAAAATGACACACATCTTTTTTTTTTTGGAAAAAGATTTAGATCTCAAATGACTGACTCCAAGTCCTAAAGATCATCA
This sequence comes from Backusella luteola, assembly GCA_024140195.1. NCBI lineage: Eukaryota > Fungi > Mucoromycota > Mucoromycetes > Mucorales > Backusellaceae > Backusella > Backusella luteola. Next base: position 55,670 of record VCJC01000508.1, read on the forward strand.
GCAGTCACCCTATATCAGCTTTAAAAATAAAGCAGAAAAAAAACATTTCACATCAAGTTGTCTCTTCTATAATTATAACGCACACCATGTCTCAGAAAATTGGTAATATGAACTAGTTTGACGTATTATATACATGACTGATATCTTCTGTATAGCTATCCTTTCTGTCTATGACAAGACCGGTTTGGTTGACTTTGCCAAGGACCTTCATGCTTTGAACGTTCGTTTGCTTGGTTCCGGCGGTACCGCTAAACTTGTTCGCGAAGCCGGTATTCCTATTGGGTAACTATTATCACGTTTTTCATAGCTACTCTTACTTACTTTTATAATAGTGATGTCTCTGAGATCACCAAGGCTCCCGAAATGCTGGGTGGTCGTGTCAAGACCTTGCACCCTGCTGTTCACGGTGGTATGTTTATTAAATAAGCGTGTTTGTGAATGGGGTTTTATTAAATTTATATATCAAAAGGTATCTTGGCCCGTAATATCGAAAGCGATGAAAAGGATCTTGCTGAACAACAAATCGAAAAGATCGATATCGTCGTCTGTAACCTTTATCCTTTCAAGGAGACCATCGCCAAGCCTGATGTAACCATCCCTCAAGCTGTTGAAGAGATTGATATCGGTAAGTTGAACGGTGGGAGATGCGTGTAGAGAGATATACTTATCGTTTTTTATAAAGGTGGTGTCACTTTACTCCGTGCTGCTGCCAAGAACCACGCCCGTGTTTCCATCGTCTCTGACCCTCTTGACTACACCAAGGTCATTGCTGAACTCAAGGCCGGTGAAATCACCCAGGAGACTCGTAACGGTCTTGCATTGAAGGCCTTCAACCACACCTCTGACTACGATGAGGCCATCTCCAACTACTTCCGTCAACAGTACTCCAAGGACGAAGCCATGATGCGTCTCCGTTATGGTGCCAACCCTCACCAGAGCCCTGCTCAGATCTACACCAAGCAAGCCAAGTTGCCTGTCGTTGTCTTGAGCGGTTCCCCTGGCTACATCAACTTTTTGGATGCCTTGAACTCTTGGGGTTTGGTCAAGGAGCTCAAGGAAGCCACTGGCACTGCCGCTGCTGCCTCTTTCAAGCACGTCTCTCCTGCCGGTGCTGCTATTGGCACTGAACTTTCTGACATTGAAAAGAAGGTCTACCAGGTCGATGATTTGAAGCTCCCCTTGTCCTCTCTTGCCAACGCCTATGCTCGTGCCCGTGGTGCTGACCGTATGTCTTCTTTCGGCGACTTCATTGCCCTTTCCGATAAGGTTGATTTGGTTACTGCCAAGATCATCTCTCGTGAAGTTTCTGATGGTGTCATTGCCCCCGGTTACGATGAGGATGCCCTTGAGGTCTTGAAGGCCAAGAAGGGCGGTAAGTACTGTGTCCTTCAAATGGATCCCAGCTACGAGCCTGAGGAACAAGAAGTCAGACAGGTCTATGGTCTTTACCTTGAACAAAAGAGAAACACCTACAAGATCGATGCCAGTCTTTTCAAGAACGTTGTTACCAAGAACAAGGACGTAAGTTTATATATTGTCATTTGTAAACCAACTGAGATCTGATTTTATAAAATCCATTTAGTTGCCTGAAACCGCTGTTAGAGATTTGATTGTTGCCACTATTGCCCTCAAGTACACACAATCCAACTCTGTCTGTTATGCTAAGAACGGTATGGTTGTTGGTTTGGGTGCTGGTCAGCAATCTCGTATCCACTGTACTCGTCTTGCTGGTGACAAGGCCGACAACTGGTAATTTTTTTTTTGTGTGATTTCTGGTTTCTTTTATTCACTCTTTAAAATAGGTGGTTGCGTCACCACCCCAAGGTCCTTGCCTTTGATTTCAAGAAGGGTACCAAGCGTGCTGATAAGTCTAACGCTATTGACCTTTATGTCATTAACCAAACTGGCGAGGTACGTTTATATTTGAAAGGGGAGAATTCTTAGGAACTTGGTATTTATGTTTGAATTATATAGGGTGTCGAACGTGAAGCTTGGGAAGCCAACTTCAACACTGTTCCTGAACCTTTAACTGCTGAAGAGCGTAAGGAATGGATGAACCAGTTGAAAGATACCGTCGTTTCCTCTGATGCTTTCTTCCCCTTCTCTGATAACGTTTACCGTGCACATCGCTCTGGTGTCAAGTACATTGCTGCCGCTTCTGGCTCTGTCCAGGATGCTGTTGTCATTGATGCCGCTGATGCTAACAACATGGTCCTTTGCCACACCAGCTTGAGACTTTTCCACCACTAAATCACTAAATATATTGTATATTTCCACTCCATTCCCCCTTTTTGTAGTTTAATTCAAAAAAAAGAACATCATTAAAATGTTATGATTTTATATATCTTATCATTGTAAGTCGTGTTGTGTCTATTAAGAGACATGAATTATATGTGTGTGCGTGTATTTTTTTCACTTATAAATACACATTATAAGCTAGTTTAAAGCATTCTTGTTCTTTTTTATTCTTTTCTATTCTTTCTGTTTTTAGATGTGAGATGTTTTTTTAAACGGAGAATGAGTCGATCGCTAAAATGGTGAAATCTCCCAGAGATCTTACTTTTTATGTGAATTGGTTTGGTAAGCAGAGATATTCAGAAGGAAATGAACGTAAATCCCAAAAATACAGCATAGTCAAGTAATAAAAATAAAGAACAATAGAGTGCATTTTGTTTTTAAAATCTTTTCTTCTGTTTTTTTTTTCTCTTTGTGTATTTTATATATAATAGAAATGTCGTATTTTTGTCTAGTTGTGAGGGTGTGCGATTGTGCGTGAGTGAGAGAGAAAGACAGGTATATTTTTATATACAAAATAAATGGGAGAATAGTAATAATAAATATATATAATAAGGGGAAAGATTTATACAACAACGACTTCGATATCTTCTTCGCATTCTTCTTTGCTACATTTTTCCTCTTCTGGTATGTCCTGACAATAATCCTCTTCGTCCTGTAAGGCCAAAGCCAGTGCTAAGGACTCTTGTTCATCGTCATCATCATCGCTTTCATCATCAGCGGCATTACTTTCAGAAAGAGAGTTGAAGTCCCATTCTCCATCGGCTTCGCATTGCTGTACAAGTTCTTGGAGCCACACATCCAAATAGCGATCGGTTTCGTCTCTCATATTTTTCGCCTCCTCGTTCGTTTCGTCTGCGGATAAGCTCTCTATTTGCAGCAAAAGTACACGTAAAGAGCTTAGTAGCTCGGCAGAGATCTCACCTGTTGAAGGCGTTGATTTGATTTGGTCAAGAATGTCGGTCAACTGATTGAGCAACTTGTCGTTTTCAGTGCACATTTTTTTCTTTTCATCGTCTCTAGCTTCTGCATTAGGAGAGAGACTACGTTTACGCACGTTTTCAACACTAGTTTCCATAGTAACTATGTATTAAACTAAGATAGGCGAGAGAGAGAGAGAGAGAGAGAACAAAACAAAATGTAAAAGCCACACACCATTTTTAGCGCCAATTTAATTTTCAGGTTTGACCAATTTGAAACCTGTTCAATTTGATCACTTTTTTTCGACTATTACTCTAAGTGGTTTAGCTTAAGAAATAATCCATAAAAGTGGGTTTACTTGATGCATAAAAGTGTGAGAAAAAGGGGGATTCTTAAATAATATACTTGTTCCTATTTAAAAGAGAAATTCACAGGAAAAGTAATACTGTCGTTGGAGATATGGCGGAAGGGGAGCAAATATCAAGAGATATATATAACAATGGGATCGTTTTGCATCAAAAGTTCCAAGCCTGGCGCGGCCTACCAGAGGGTTTCACAGCCTTCTTTCATCGTCCATGAACACCATCGGATGACTTTCATAAAGCATAGAAACACTCTTCAAGCCTTGGGCAAAGAAAGGTCCCCGACTTTGAACGCCCATCAGACCGTCAGTCCACTTTTACAAAGGGCGTATTTCAGATAAAAGCAAAATATGAACCATAAACTGTGTTTGGCAAGAAAAGGGTTTCTCAATTATGATCCATTATAAGACCACTGAGTTTGCTGAAGAAACGGTGTCTTTTACAAAAAAGAAAGACTCTGTTCAAGTATTAAATTTTGCTATGACAAAAAATGAAATGTAAAAAGTATCATTATGTAAGAATAGCATGTCAAAGAACAAAACTAAACTAAAATGAATCCACTTTGAATTATACACCCAGATCCATCCTTCATCATTAATACTTAATAACATATTCATTGGATTGGTAAGAAGAGTACAATGAAAGAAGTATGTGTTTATTAATTACAAAAATATAAAGGAGTCTCGGTTGATTGTCATTCCCATGGCAATCGTAACAGAGCTGGCGGACAAGAACGCGCTCCTTAGTACAGCTCCAAAAAGGTCTACATTGACTAGGGCGCACCCCAAAAATGGAAGTGTATTCCGTAGCGAGATGGAAGTGAGAATCTCAAGGGAACGATACAGAACCAGAAAGTACACCGTAACATATTTAATAAGTTTGGCTTTTTATGGCTTTGGACCCAAGTATCAAAGTGCACCCAAAAGCACCAGAGAGATCCTCGAGTTATTGTTGCCTTGTTGCTGAATGTTGCTGTTACTGCTGATGTTGTCTTGTTGCTGACTGTTACTGACTGCTACTGCTGCTGAATGCTGGGTTTAGCTCTGCGATAAGATCTACAAGAGATGATTTGAACAGGCTGG
>VCJC01000511.1:14225-28383 GCA_024140195.1 Backusella luteola
TCCCCAGAGCTTGCGGAGGGCTGTCATTTTTTTCACCATGACTGGAGGTTCAAATTTTCAACAGCCTTGTCTTTGTTAAACATATAAACGTACATATAACTACAGTTGAACAGACTAAACTTATTGGTAGTAGTGACTTGATAATTAGAAGTTCTAGAATTTACAAATTGATCTTTGGACTTTAAGTTTTATTTATTACCAAAAAGATTGTCTGGCTGCTTACTTGATTACTTTTAATATTGGATTGTTTTTAAAATAGAAAAAGGTAATCTTCATTAAAAGGAAGAATTGTTCAACTCAGCAGAAGCCAGAATCCATAGCGGAATAGCAATCTGCTTTGTTGAAGATTTTAAAGTAGGACATATACCAAACTAAAATGGTTGTAATTTGTATATAGGAGGGGAGATAAGAAAAAAAAAGGGGTGGGTAAAAATGCGGTTTTCCATCATTAAATAAGAAAATATAAAGGGGAGAATCAAGATATAATTTACAGATTATTGTCGAGTAGTTTGTTTGAAATGTTCTCCACTGATGGTTTGATGTGTGAAGATCATGACGTCGCTAAATCGGAAAACGAAAATGGTTTTGGCTTTCCTTCCTAATCTGTGTGACATAAGTGGGATTGTTGCTCAGTTTTGTGTTTTTGTTTAACCTCTCCTATTCCAATTTTCTCTCTTTCTATTTTTTTTTTTATCTTTTCCTCTTTTCTATTTCTCTCTTTATTATTATTACTATTCCCTTTTTATCTTACCTTCTTTTATTCTAAAAGGGAAACCGAGTTTTTAAAGGAAGAAGAAGAAAAAGAGCAGCTTTCTTGGAGTATACACACACTTTAACAGTAGCAAGTACAACTGACATAGAAATACACTCAGATCTCATTTCGTGTTCATAATGTCAACCTCGTACGACGATCTTCCGTCTGACATATTGGAGCAGTTAAGATGTCTGGAACTCGAATTAGAAGAAGGAGACATCACCATGAAGGGCTATGAAAAGAAGAAAACACAACTTCTTGAGTCACACAAACCTTTACAGGATTTGCAACCAGAACGTCAGACTACTCCTGTGAATTTCAACGAAGGAGTACTGGAAGCTGATTTGGATCCTGAACCCAGTGCGGCCGATGTAACAGATTTTTTAGACTTTCTGCCTTCTCCCACGCATTCACCAAAGGATAAAAGTGGTGCAGAATATATGGAAAACTTTCATCAAAATAACACGGGCAGAATGAAAGCCAGTCCTCAACCACATCCACTGGCACAACCATTACCACCACAACCGTTGCCACAGCAGCAAATTCCGTTGCCCCAGCAACCAATGCAGCAGTACCAACGACCCCAAAACATTGGCAGTCGTCCCGTAGACCCTCGTTATATGCCTCGACCTATGTATTCCAATCAATATCCAGCATATCCTGCCCGGCCTTCTTTCAGACCGCCCCAACCGATGTATCGACCTCCTTATGGCACTCCGCCTGTTCGACCCGCCCCTCTTCCTCCCCGAAATGGCCCAATACCACTTCCAAATAACATGGCTCCATTCAATCATTCTAGATCGCCATCCTTGGATTCAAAACAAGATTATATGCCTGGTGCACCTTTCGGGTACAAATCTCAGGCAGGAAGCATTCGACAAAGTCTGGATAGATATTCAGAATCATCAGATTCGGGTAAAAATAGCAATAAAAATATCAATAAAAGGAAGAGGTGGAGAGAAAAGGAAAAAAAAAAAAGGGGATCTATAAATAGAAATGAATTTATTCATGTATAGTTTAGATGCACAGATGAATTGGAGATCGAATATTGTAAGAGAGCCTTCCACCATGTCAGCACCCAGCCGAATGAACCCATCGATGGTAGGTGGAGCTCCAAACCTGGAAGTTTCTCCTCCTATACGTCGAGCGAGATCTAATAGAACAAGGGGTCGTAGCCGGTATCAAGATAGTTACATGGCCTCCACCTTTAAAGCCATTGAGCCAGCACCTCAACCTGTTCTTTCTTTGCATGACCCGTCCGATCGCATTTTCCTGGAAGACTTGGTAGGCAGACAATCAATACCCTTGAAAGGGCGACCTATACCTTTTCCATTGATCGATGGAAACAACCAAGTCGACTTGACCGAGTTTGAAAATTTGGCACAAGTTTTGCGTTATAGAGGATGTAAAAGCGGTAATAGGCTGAACGAGTCATTTGTGCTGGTAGATCCTAAAGGAAAAGAGGCTGCAACAATAACATGGGATAAACTAAACGCAAAAGCGGAAAAAATTGCACACCAAATACGTGAAAAGGGAAAGTTACAGGCTGGTGACCGAGTGGCGCTGATTTATCGGAAATCTGAGGTGCTGGATTTCATCCCTGCATTATTGGGTTGTTTTTTGGCTGGAGTAGTGGCGGTACCAATCAATGCGGCCGAAGATTTGTCTGAGTTGGCATTTGTCTTGACATTGACCAACATTCATCTTATATTAACAACAGAGCACAATCAAAAGGCATTTGCGAAGGACATGCAAACAAAATCAATTGAATTACCTGGAAATATTAAATGGTGGAAAACAAATGATATGGGAACCTGGTATACGACAAAGAAAATGCCTGAATATCCACCAATTATAGTACCGGAGTTGGCTTACATAGAATATGCAAAGGCGAGTAATGGTGAATTAAAAGGTGTTACAGTGTCACACAAATCAATCATGGAACAGTGCGCTGCATTTCAAGCAGGCGTCACAACTACAGATATAACTATAGAAGGCGATCAAGTGCAAGTAAAACCAAAGTCGAGACGAAACCAAAATATTGCAGTGAGCTATTTTGAACCAAGACAGCAGATTGGCTTAATTCTCTCGGTTTTACACTCGATTTACGCCGGAAATACCATGATTTTTGCCAGTGGAACTATTGTAGATACGCCATCAGTTTGGATTTATGTGATATCAAAATACAAAGGTAATTAATTTATATAATGGTATCTATGATAGTGTTTATTAAGCGTTATTATTATTATATAGCTACCATGGCATTTGCAGATTATCCCGCTCTTAAACAAATCACAAATTATTATCAGAAAAACACAAAGCAGGTTGAATCTTTTAGTAAGAAAACAACGCCTGACCTGTCATCCTTGAAATACTTGATCGTTGACACAAACACAATCGATACAACTACGAATGAGTATGTTGCTGAAAAACTGCTGCGACCAATGGGAAATACGGATAATCCACTAGAAGTTGTATGTCCTGTTCTTTCTCTTCCTGAACACGGGGGAAAAATTCTTAGTATGCGTGATAATCTCGGTCCAGCATATACAGAGGAACTTGTCCAAGAAAACATAATTGATGAATCTATACCCGGCTCTGCAATAACTCGGCCTGTCCTTACTTCCCATTCAGTTCTCGCCCCTGGTAACTCGCGTGACGTGTTTTATTGTTTGCTTGATTCGAAAGCTTTACAGTCAAATCGTGTGCTGGTCTTAGCTGCGGGTGCAGAAGCAAAGAAAGCAGAGGCGATGGGTCATGGTGGTACTTTAATAGAATCATTTGGGTTTTGTATGCCTAATGGTAAGGAAACTAGTTACATGTATTTATACTGAGATAACTAAACTTCTTCATTTTTTTTTAAATGTTGTATTTACAGCAAATGTGGTAATTGTTGATCCAGACACGGCAACAGTATGTCCTCCAGATACTTTGGGTGAAATATGGGTAGACTCGCCGTCAATAACTGGTGGTTTTTGGGGATTGTCTCAGCATACTGAATCTATTTTTCATGCCAAACCACTTATTGTATCCGTGGAAACACATTATCCTGAAACTTATAACGAGTCCTTTTTGAGAACCGGTTTGTGTGGAACTATTATTGGAGGCAGACTATTTGTTCTTGGCACATATGAGGAACGTGTACGTCAACAGAGATTAGGAAGTGATTTTGGAATTCAAGATGCATATTTCTCAAACGAAATACTTTGCACCCTTAGCAAAAGAACACACATCGATCAATGGTATTCTTTGAAAATTATTAAAGGAAAATGGAAAGTTGTGAAAGTAATGTTTTATTTTAAAATACTAGTACAATTTTCGAGACATTGGTCAAGGATCAACACCTTCCTGTTGTAATATGCGAGTCATCGGCTAGTAGATCGGATTTAGCTCGTGTAGCAACAGAAATCGATGATGCACTTATAGAATTTCATGGACTCCGATTATATGCCATTGTTTTTGTAGGCTCTAATGGGCTGCCTCGTCAAGTCATCCATGGAAGAAAACGTATTCATGCATTGATGGCAAAGCGACAATTTATTCAAGGACAGCTTAATATACGATATATCAAAATAGATGTTGATAGAACCATTTTCAATTTGGCCGTTAATGAAGATCCTTCAGTTAAGGATGTTTGGCACTCTGGTCTTGGGTTTGATACAGCGATTCGTTCTGGAGCTATTATACCTCATACTCAAAAACAGCATACAGGAATGGAAATCGTACGAAGTGTCGCCGATGAGCGTGTTGATTACGATTTGTCTCGATTTACAAATATTGTAGATATGCTTCAATGGCGTGCATCGATGTATCCAGAAGAGAATGCATTTGTCGTGGTTACTCATGCAGGTCAAGCTCTTAATACAAAATCATATTCGTGGAAAAAAATCAGCTACAAGGCTGCAACAATCGCCATGTATCTGTCAAAAAAGGGGCTCAAAAGAGGCTCAAAGGTCATTGTGTTTGTCCCTTTTGGTATTGATTATCTTTTATGCATATATGCTTGCTTAGCACTTGGTATTGTTCCTGTTCCGATTGAGCCTGCGGATCCTCAGCAAAACGCTCAGCGTGCCCCTGAATTGACCAAGCTTGTGGTGGATGCCACTCGTGATATTGGTACCTGTGCTATCATCACTAATTCTAATGGAGAGGATATTCTGAAAAACAATATTGTAAAGGCAGCAATCAGAAAAGCATCGCCCCAAGGCTTCAAATTATCTGAAGTTATTAATGTTTCGAAGGCTTCTAAGCAAAAGCGATTATTGGGAAAGGAAAGTGGGTTTTTCGTACGACCTGATTGGATATCTGTCAATAGAAATAGTCCAGCCATAATTACTGTTCAGCATTCGCCTGATGGACGACGATACTACGCTCATTTAGCACACAGTACATTATTAAACCAATGTAGAACTCAAAAAGTAACTTGCCAAATGCGCTTCCAGAGATGTATTGTAACAACAGGTCTTGGAATATACGATGGCCTTGGACTTCTTCATTCTGTATTCTGTGGTGTTTATGTTGGTAAGAACGCTTTTGTAGTTTTCCCTTATTTTTTCAAAAAAAAAGACTAAATGTATTTCTGTAGGGTGTAACACTGTGTTTATTCCATCGGTTGACTTTTACACCAATCCAAGTATATTTTTTGATTGTCTATATCGCTACAAAGGTAGGTTAAGCCCGTTTTTAAAACAATAAGTTACTGTAGATATTAAGCTATTGCATAATTATATAGTCAAGGATGTATTTGTCTCAAATGCACTTGCTCAGTTTGCCATGAATCGCACGAATGCAAATGAAATACGCCATATATCTATGAATGGATTGCAGAATATGATGGTAATAAATGATGGCCGACCAAAGCCGCTTTTGTGTAAGTAGAAGAGCTATTCGAAACATCGTCGGTTTTTGTGACTAAGAAAAAAAAAATCTAGATCAACACATGGCAAGATACTTTTCAAGATATAGGTTGGAAAAAGAGGCTATCAACACGGTATATAGTAATATTGGAAATCCTATGGTTACGACTCGTTCATACATGTTGATAGAGCCTCTAACCATGCTAATTGATCCACACTGGTTAAGGCAAGGCATTATCAGTATTTTACCACCAGAAGATGAAGCTTATGGTATCATATTGAACGACTCTGGCATTGTACCGAGTAACACAATGATTGCGATTGTCAATCCAGAAACACATACTTTGTGTCCAAGCAACGTTATGGGTGAAATATGGGTTTCCTCAGACAGTAATGTACAAACATTCTACAGCATGGACGATGCTTCTCACACCGACCGATTCGAAGCTACTATTGTTGGTAGTGATCCTAATGTAAAGTACATGCGTACTGGTGATCTAGGTTTCCTTTGGAATGTGCGACGTCGTATTGATAATAGAGCAATGCATCAAATGCTTGAAGAAGGCCAGTGTCTGTTTGTATTGGGTCCAATATGTGAAACTTTGCAAAGAAACGGATTAGTGCACTTTCCTTTTGATATTGAAGTTTCGATTGAGCGCTGTCATCCAGCTATTCCATCAGGAGGAAGCGTTGTTTTCCAAGTAGAGGACGAGGCCGTTGCTGTTGTTTCTATAAAGTCAAGTGAATATGCACTCTCAGTTGTACCTCTTGTTGTAAACGCAATTTTAGAAAACCATCGCTTCTTGATTGATACTGTGGTTATCGTTCATCCTAGTAACCTGGCACGCTCACGTTTCGGTGAAAAAATGAGATTAAAGGCAATGGTTGGTTACAAGGAGAAAAAGTTAACTGCTATATACGTAAAGCGCATCACAAACCAACATGATGGTCTTGTTCTTCCTCAATGGAATCAATCGCAATTTTCTCTTGCTGACTTCAATAATGAAACTGGTTCAATTTATACACACCAAGCACCATCCATCTCAGAACTTAGTATCGATCCAGAAAACCAACCCCCTTTTCCACTTTCTCGCCGTGATACTCAAAATAGTAAACAATCACAATCCAACTCAGGCTCTATTCATTCTGGAACAGTTACTGAACCAATCTACCACTAGAATTGCCAACTAATCCTTCCCATTTTCTTTCTTTAATCATAATGTATTATAAAATTACTATTATACGATGTGCTTGATGTTTATTAAAACTCTTCCCGTCAAATTAAAAACTATGGATTTTCCCCTTGTAAAAATAAAAGAAATAAAATAGTCTTTAAATGATAAATAGAGAGAACTGAAATCTCTTCTGAATTACTAAATATTGTCCATCTTGACAACAAAGTTTCAGGCACTACGACATTTCATTAAAAGGTAGAATATGGTGCAACTGCCATATTCAATTATCCCAACTAGATTATAATTGGAACGCAATCTTCTTTATAAGGTTATATGTACAATTTTATATCATTATATAAAAAATGAATCAAGTAAAGATCACTGTAGTTTGGTACAAACACAAGTAAAATGACAACTATATCTAACAAGCTCATAGTTCCTATACACTTCACCATGTCTAAAAATGACTAACTATGTTCAATATTTAAGTGAGATCAGCACGGCAATATTAAAATACTTTCTTTAAACTCCTATTATACTCTTACTTTCTAAATAAATAAAAACGATACAAGTTGTATGAAAACTATTATACCAATGCTATATTCCTTAATATATTTGAATACTCCAAGATAGTACAAAAGGTTTAAAACCACTTTATCATCCCATGAAATCCCCTCGATTCTACACCTCTGTATAAATATGAAGTAAAATCCTATGAGAATTGAACCTTTTTGAAATATGGTAAATAGAAGCTTTCATTACCGTCGCTACCGAGAACGTGATTAAAAATAATCCGCTATCGTAATTATCTTTTTAGAAAGCTAGATGGTATTGTGTTGTTTAAATCAAAATTAGTGAATAAGTGTTAATAGCGGATTTAATAAATTTATTTCTAAATATTATCATCAGGAAAATGAAATTCGAAGACAAGGATATGTGCCATCTAAGTATAACTGAACAACCCATGTGAAGACTGACCTTCATGACCATTTGTATTTAATTTGATAAGATTGAGTTATGCTACAGATAATAATCTAGATACCCTTCATGGGCCATACGTCTTACGACATCCATGGCCCATTTACTCATCACGTTTTGTTTTCTATGTAAACCGAGTAGTTATGCGAATCTTGAAAAGGTACGATTGCTAAAGGAGCCTTTTTTAGATAAAATTACCTCGTTGGTTTTTTCTTAAAGTGTTGTACTCTAGGTATTTTTTTTTCTTAAAATAAAAGTTTGCATAAAAGAATCTCTACAATCAAGGTAGCTTAAATTTTGGAGTGCTTAATTGGCTAACATACGTGGTATTCCTCAACCTTTTCTATATGAAACCTTTTGAGGAACATCAAATCATCAATTTTATATGTGAAGTACTCCCGAACAAACAAAAAAGTGAGGTTTATTCTATCGTACCACATTTTACTGTGACACTTCTTACAATTCTTATTTTTGTGGCATTGTTATCGGCACACTTAGGTTTTAGTATTCATAGCTTTTAAAACTGTTGAATAAAATATTAGATCTTACTCTTTTGGTTATCATAAAATTGGATACAGTTTAGATTTTTACCTTTATATGTCCATGATTATAAGAGCTTATCATGAATATATCATGGATCTTAAACTTTTAATGATATAGTATTAAATTGTTGATCAACATTTGATTTTAGACTAACAATCTCACAAAACCTAAATTTAATAATATTTCTCTCTTGAACTTCTTTTTTTAATTTTAAGTGACATAATTTTATTGCACTCCTGTTTCTTATGAACAGCCTCCCGATCTTTTACTTTACTATTTAGTTAGTTTCAGTAGAGTATTAAGCTCTCTCTTCCTTTTACTGCTTTTTTTAGAAAAAATATGAATAGCATAAACGAAGAAAATAAAAGTACTAAGGATCTCCAACCAGATAATGTATCACTTTCTTCACGCGAAACCCTCACAGTGAACAACAATGATCTGTCAAAAAATGATGAGCGTTTGTATCACATTATGTTTTTTTAAATAATCAACTAACTGATGATCACGCCAGTAGATGAAAAAGATAATATTGAACAAATTTACGACATAGAAACATTAAGAGGAGATGAAATTGAAAAAGACAATCCATATGGATGGGTAATTGTTGCTAGCACTTTTATTGTACAGATTTTTGGAATTGGCGTTGCAATGGGCTGGTACGTACAATAGAAAATTATGTTATCATTTAATATAAAAACTGATCTGATTTCATTTAATATTCTTATCAGGGGTATGATAGCGTTTTTTTTAAAAAAAATAAAATATAATGCAATAAAAATGGTCTCAACTGGAGCAAAAAAGATAAAAAATGGAAATACAATAATTAAATCACAATGCCTAATCAAAAAATTGCTTCTTAGGAGTTATGCAAGATTACTATGAGCAACATTTACCAAATGGAAAGACCCATAGTGTTTCATTTCAACTGGCATTTACAGGAACTATAGCAAACGTGCTAATTAATATTCTAGGGCCGGTATCACAAATGTTCGTTGACTATGTGTCCCCAAAAAAAGCACTTTTTGTTTCGGTTATATTAACTTCTGCAGGTCTGATACTAGCAGGATTTAGTACCGAGGTACTACGTAGATTTCAACTATATTGTAATATAGCAGCACTAATACAGAAATATGTATACTAGATATGGCATTTATATTTAACAGCAGGCGCATTATATGGAATTGGATCATCTATTATGTTTTATGTAAGCTCAAATACCTGAAAATTAAATCAGCTTTATTTAAATAAATGCCGTTAATTTATAGATTGTGCTAATAGCAGTCCCACAATGGTTCTCGAAGAACCGAGGATTAGCGCTTGGTATTGTTTCTTGTGGTGGGAGCCTTGGTGGGCTTGTAATACCGCTCATAATGGACCCAATTAACACACATTTAGGTGCTCCATGGTAAAACCCTTAGCAAGTCGTGTTCAAACGAAGAATCAAAACATTTTTTAATTTTATTTGTAACAGGTGCTTTAGAATCTTGGGTGCTATTTGTTTTGTCACGGGTTCTTTTTCGTGTTTACTCTTCAAAAATAAACCGCGAGAACCTAAAGATAATAAAAAATCAGCATTATCTCTTGATTTCAGCGTGATAAAAAATTGGAGATTTCTACTTTGGTGCTTCACTGATGTACTTTTAGAGGGTGCTTACATGGTTCCCGCCTATTATTTACCATGTAAGTTCTAGCTTTAGATACATATACCAGCATATACGATATATTTTATTTATTTTTTTATTCGAAAATAAGCCTATGCAACCTATTGTGGCATGACATCTTCACAGGGTGCAGTAATATTAGCACTTAGCTCAGCATTCAATTCTGTTGGAAGACTAGTAGCTGGGTATGTTCTAGCACATTATTTATATACATTACGAATAACAAATGTTCTTTTGTATATAGATTTCTCGGAGATCGCATAGGTGATATGAATATTATTGTGTTGTACTCTTGGTGTGCTGGTCTAAGCTGTTTGTTCATGTGGACGTTTGCTACCTCGTTTGGCTTTCTTCTGGGATTCTCTGCAGTATTCGGTTTTTTTGGTGGTGCTTTCATTACTTTAGGTAACTTAATTCTTTAAATCAAGTATGATATTTACAACCATGATATACTTAAAGTCCTTCCTTCTAATAGTTCCAACTATTACATTAAATATGACTGGCCCTGAAAAACTGGAATCCGGCCTTTCTTGGTTTTTGGTTTTTACCGTCTTTTGTATGTTTGGACCTAATCTTGCTGGTGCAATCGAAGGAGCTGTTGGAGAATCTGCACCTTATAGAAGCTATAAACTATTTTCAGGCATTTGCTACTTAACAGGAGGTCTCTTACTACTTGGACTAAAACTTTCCATTAATAGAAACCCGTTTAAAAAAATATAAAGATACTTTTACTAACGATATTAATGCATGTTTATTATTAATTCTATTCAGATTCACTGTGCATATTTAATTTTTTATTATTATTATTAAAACTTATAATGCAAAACTGTTAAAGTTACTTGTTAATTTTTAGTATTACATGCACAAATTGTATAGTATTTTTTTTATATTTAAATTAGAATGCACAAATGCTACTTTAATTGAATGATAGGGTGACAACATTTCCTTTGCTTCCTTTTTGATTGACGTATTGATGAAAAGAGGGGGAATCAAAGGTGGATCATTTCCACATGACAGGAGGCTCGGTAGAGTCACGAACGCAGGACTTGGTATAGAGTGTATGGATTATATATATCTTGCCGAGTTCCGATACGTACTTATTGAGGTCAGTGAGCGCCATCGGAATAATCATATCATTGATTTCAGCTATAGAATAGAGGCCATCATTTAAAAGACATTCAACATAAAAGACAACATGATCACCAATAGCCTGAAAGCCAAAAATAGCCTTCATATCATAATACAGTGGACTCTCGATTTTGGATACAGAAGGGTGGATCAAAATAGGGTTTCCAGTTTCCGGAGATGCGTTTAAGCTTTTTTTAGAACCAATAACACTAAGCTATATGGTAGGGATATTTACTGTCTATTTCAAGAAAATGAGAAAAGAGAAATATATCATGTATAAAGAGTATATTTCGGACAGTGAGCAAATAAAGAGATAAGAGAAAAGAGAAATATATCATGTATAAAGAGTATATTTCAGACAGTGAGCAAATAAAGAGATAGCACCCATGTAGCAATGTCCATAAAGTCATATTACACACCAATAAGGGATAGCATGATAAAAGTAATCGAGTAACGCATCAATAAGACAGAGGTAGATTCAGTAGATGCAATTATTCATTATTTGTAATTTGTTATACAAAAACTAAGTTAGTAATTGCTCACTTCTTCAGTCAGGGTATTCATACTTACGTCGCGAAAGACTACGGAATAGGAAGGCGATAACCAGCCCGGGGGTAGCAATTTTCTTGACCCTAGATGACCAAGCAGCAGACAGAAAATAGTATACAAAAAAATGGTGGTATTTTATAGAGAACAACTATTGAAATCATAAAAGCGAGAATAATGAATACTAAATATATTATAAATGAATCTATAACTTACAATAGATATTCCCTGCCTGGTTACTCTTACGACCATCTGGGTTAGATTCTGTTTTGAAGCTTACCCAGTCTTAGTATTATCACTCATAACTTTTCTATAGTCTCTTGGTATTCCATTAAAACGAATTCTTTTACGTTGACTACACCCCTCACTATAAATAAAATGTTACCAACTTATTCTTTAACTCATGCTTGTTTATACTTACAGTGATTTAAGGCAGATGGAGACATTGTCATGGGTAAAGAAGCTTGGTTTGTATTTCATAGAAAGATGAAAGTAAAAAAGAATAAAGAGAGAAAGAAAATAAAAAGTGAAAGGTAAATATTTATCTTTCGACAACAATGAATCAGGGCGGAACTATCATATAAATCAAACAATCAAAGTAAAATGTCTCCTGGTTATCAGGTTTATTATATAAACTGGTCACTTTGTAAGGAGTAAATAGCATCTATCTATTATAGATAGTGTTCATTGTATAAAACACAATGTTAATAAACGTACATTGATGAAACGAAATACGTTTTGTGTCCATCAAAATTATTCATACGTCTATAAAGAATGCATCCTCAATTTTAAGATCGACGCATTAAATTAATAATTCCAACTTATATATTCAAATGCTAGTTTGGTCTCATTCGAGTTTGTTGGTATATGAAGAGAAAACAAGAAATGAAATGCATGGCCTCTCCAACGTCCGTATTTTCTGAAAAGTCCCATTTTTCAGAAAGTACATACCCACTACATCTCGGAGGAAAGGGTAAACAATTTCCACTGTATAAATAAAAAATATTTTTATGAAACCATTTGTTATTACTTTCCAAGGATGAGAGAAAGTGCAGGAATAATATTCAATTCTACTACTGAAGAAATATGTATAGGGTAACCTTGTTATAATATTTTGATTAACATACATTTAGAGGGTAAAACATTTAATTTTTAAAACTAAAAAAAACAGCCATGAAAAGACGAATAAAAGACAACGATACGTAAGTACAATGGTGAGTGGTGTTTATTTAAAAATGACGTATTCTGCTTCTTCATGTTATTTTCCCGATTTCAATACATGTTGACAGTATTTTCCTCTCTCTTTCTTTTCTTTCCTTCTTTCTTTAGGTGAATAAGCATATTTAATGCTGTGCTAGTTACTTTTTCTCTCTTTTTGTTGAACATCTCAAAGTTAGGATGTATCAATGTAGAGTAACTGTACTGTAGAACCCCTCTTACATAGCTACTTGTTTTTGTGAGGACTTCCAAAAAAAATGTTTTGATTGGCTTCGGTTTTTCAAGATCTGTACATCGAGATTCACTGGAAATGACATCATACTCCGGCAGCTACAGCATACCATTTTCAAATTGATTATCCTTATTTTTGACAACAGATGAGATTTGATAGTGCGGATAAAATGAAAGTAATATACAGAGGGGCTTTATTTTTTTTAAAAAAAAATACTATTTTACATAAAGTATTTACAGCTGTTTTGTGATAAAATGGATATACAAGAGTATTACATCCCAAACTCATAGCTACAAGAATAAGGGTCCGGAGTGCCAGGTACTGATACGGAATAAGTAGACTTTATTGGTGCTTTGAATGGAAGTTGACTGAGGGATAAGGATGATGATGGCAGCTTTCGTTTTTTTAAAGTCGACTTGCTTGTTTTTGCCTGACTGTTTTTATAAACGAAATGACGAATATTCTCCATGCAGCTTGTAAGCAACCAGTTCGTAGATTCTAATGTTAATCCTGATATCATCTCAACTGCTAACAAGAAAAGTCGGAGAAATATGAATGAAGATGTAATTGTGCTTGTTATTATCGCCAGGCTAGCTAAGCCGCTTACTACCAGCAAAATAAAGGGTGTTAGGATTGCGCATGAAACTGTTGAAACGACGGAAACCATTATTAGTATTAGTATATATTATAAGAAAGTAGATGATAATAATAATAATAATTATGTATATTCTATTAAAGAAAAAAAAGTTAGGCAAATCATTTAACTGCTCAATTTATAAACAAAAAAAGAAACTAAAATAATCACATGCAGGCTATCAAATTCCCGTTGTAACACACACTGCGGGGAACTTACAAGTCACAATAAGGTGAGACAAAAGATTGGCCTGGTGATGATAATTCGACGCTTAAAGGTAATTTTTGAGGAACCAATGGCAGAATCACAAAAAAAAATGTTTCGTTTCTTTCAATGACGAAGTTCGTATAACCATCAGGGTTTTGTATTATATACTATTGTTTAATGATGTTGATATCAGTGAAAAGTACACTGCATTTACAAAAAAAAAAAA
>VCJC01000512.1:7482-30460 GCA_024140195.1 Backusella luteola
CAAAAAAGAGAAAGTGGGCATGTCTTGGTTGTAACGAGATATATGTTCAAGCGGAAACAGTACTTTTCAATGTTTATTATTACTGTTATTTTTGCATGTTTCATCGAAAACCAATTAAATAAACAAGCGAATGGAAAGAGAAAGAAATGATATAAAGTGAATGGGTTATATTGTGAATGAACAAATCAAAATGAGTAATAAGCAAAGTAAAAAATAAATATTGTTTGTTATATATAGTGATAAACCAAATAGTTGGGAAGACCCCAGACCTCGTAGCCTAATGCCTTGGCCATTTTTGCCAGCCCTTCAGTCTCGACCTGGTGCTGGAAAGGGAAAGGTGGGAATACAGCTCCATCCCGGTGTACGTTTGCTCGAACCATTGTGCAGGTACCTCCAACACCATCCAATGGGACACTGTAAAACAGATCGGCTTGCCCATTTTCATTTCTCATGTCAATCATTAGTTTTCTATGGGTCACTACTTCAGGATAACCTAATAGATCACAGTTATTATTACTACTGTTGTCACTGCATATATTTACTATTAGACGTACCTTCAACGAGTACATCTTCGGGTGATAAAGTCTTTTGGAAATCCCAGCTTTCGTCTGTCTCTTGCCAGTTGTTCTTATCGTAACCGCCCTCTTCGTTATACGAATGCCAGTAGCAATTGGGCACAATGATATCCTTATCCATGCCAATCAATTCTTCCAGTATTGTTTCGGGATAATCAACAACATCAGAGTCGAGCCATAGAACCCAGTCGTGTAAATCGGTTAAAGCAGAGGACAGAAGCGTGTTTCGACTCTTGGCCATGATATTTCGACGCTTTACTTGTACCTCGAAAGCATGCCGATCTTCATTCGAGGCTAATTCGAATTTGTAATCCTTTTGGAAAATAGAAATCTTTTCAAAACGACGCCACTCTTCTAAACGGTTTGCACGGGCAGCTTTGTCCCTTAGCTTTTCGATGGTACCGTCGGTCGAGTCCGATACAAGAAATCCAAGCGATATAAGGTTGTGAGGGTATGTTAGTCGATTGACATTGTCAAAGAACTGATCGATAAATTGGACGGATTGTTTAAACGGAGTCAAGATGAGTACATGGTCTTTATAAGTGCTGTTCGCTTGCTGCTGTTGAGAGACGGTGTTATTCTGGTTTAAATCAATAAATGGCACTTTAGTACTGCTTTTGTGTGTGGTAGTTGAAGTAGCATCACATTCAGTATTCCAATGAACAGACGGTATTGCTGATGAAGACTGAAAGAACCAATAAACAAGTCCAATAGCACAGGCTAGAGAAAACAGCTGTATTTTTGTGCTTAAGATCATTTATTTGTATGTGTTTTCTATTATTTATTGTTTATTATTTTGTTTTCACACACACACGTCTATTTCCCTCTCGCTCTTTTGACTTGAAATGGATTTGTTAGGTTAAGAAAAGGTTTTTTATTCGTTTTTCAGGTTCAATCAAACGAAAAAAAGCCAGTTCAGGTCCCGAGAAAGTCACAATGAGATCACAGTAAAAGAGGCGTTGTGATTACTTTACAAAACAAGTTAAAAGGCTTAAAGAGTGTAATAAAACTATATTTATTGCGATTGGACATTGAAACAATCACCAATAACAAAAGCAATTTTTATGGTCTAAAAATATTTGGTTATAATAACAGCTTCAAATCCAACATAGCCAAGTAACAGTATGATTTTGTATATACATTTACTTATAAGCATCAAGTTTTAAATATGTACAATCAAGCAGTTAAAAGGCGAGATAGAAGATCTATGCTTTTATATTCATGTAAAACAGATTGACTTTAGTAAAGGTGAATTCTCTGAGATTAAATAAACGTAAGAGTCTGGGTAATAAAAAATCGGTTCTAGAAGCCAGCTTAGATCATCTTTATACATATAGACAGTATGTATATATTTGATATTGATCATTTTGAAAGATTGATCCACTGAAAGCTATAAAAGATCCCGGTAACATTTTTTTTTGAATTTTGAATTTTGAATTTTCCATTTTTAATTTTACTTTCACAAATCAGCTATTTGTCCATTAAATAGAATGTTCTTTCTTTACATCGCACACCAAAGAGCTGATCGATGAAATAAATATCATTTTTGATAATAGAAAGGGTTATCCGATCTTTGTTGGATCTATTATTTACGTATTTGTTTGTTTATGTTTATCTGCATGTTAGCATTTATTCACTTATTTAGAGAGTACTTTTCAAATGAACATAAAAAAACACAATTTTACACATATGGTAAAACAACATAGAAATGATTTATATTTATTTATTACAAAAAAGACCATCTAACCTATTTTCTTCAATTTATTCATGTCGAAAAAAAAAAAGATGGAAAATCACCAGATGTATTATTTGTTTAATGGCATTTGTTAGCGTGGTTTTGTTTCCGCTTGGTGTGGGCGCACATAACGCATATAAAATGATAGTCAGCATCTTTGAGGGACGAAAGAGAGAAGTACTCCTCATCATAACATTTGCTACTTTGTATACATTAAGGCGGTTTGATGCATCTTTGTATTTTCTGGATTGAGTATTATTTACCTTTGTTTATGTTTATTAGCCCAAAACGAATGAAGAAAAAGTCTAACGTCATTTGAAACTTAAAATCGCGTAAATTAAATTAAGTCAACTTTGATGCATTCTGTATTGAGTGAAAATACAAAGCTATCCTTCGCAGAGTATATCGTGAGAGTAACATTATACAATAGAAACGACGCAACAACAAAAGATGAATAAAAAAGAGTAGCTAAATGAATATCATCAGATATAAAAGCAAGATCCAGGAAATTTCCTGTGTGTTTTTCCATGAGCATCTCATATTGCACCACTCAGATGTCAAATAAAGCCTTTTTTTTTGAAAAAAAGAGAATCTTTAGTGCTTATTAGCTTTATGAGAAACAGAAACAAGGAAATGTTCCATCCACTTGGTCAGTAGTTCAGCTTCTTTTGTTTTTCGTTAAGTTGATTTTTTTTTGTTATTTTTTTAAAAAAAGTGTGCCCAGAATTACTATATGTTGACCTTTCATGATAAATCTATAGCGTAAAAATAAATAAAACATACCTCTAACATTCATATCATTCATTTTCTTTGGCTTTCTTATGACTTTGCTTGCATCAACTGATAATAACAACATCCTTTTTACATTCTTATCGCCATATTTACCATTGAGGTGAGTTTATATATTCAGGAACAATTACATGAATGGCTTGCGATTACAAATGCGAAACAGTTAATAAAATATTTTAAAATGGGAAAAACAGAATTTCTAAAACTTTATTCGCAATAAACTTGGTGGTAACTTATTTTATTCTGCTTTAAAAAAAGGAACCATAGAACTTCTATCCATCAAAGAGGCGTGGATTATAAAAAAAATCTGTCCCAAAAAAGTAAAATTTTTTATTGGTCGGATCCAATGCTTGTTTGTTATTCCACAAGGTAGCTCTTGAGTTCCTTGCAAACAAATGGAGATCATAAATACATCTATTTACGATTATACCTTTTTTCTATTTTTCTTTTCTTCTTCTTCTTTCTCTTATTTTTTTATTTCCTCTTTCTTTATCTCTCTTTCTCTCTCTGTTCACTTTCTCACGGTCTTTCACCCTCTGTATTTTTTTCACTTTTACATTATTTCTTTAATTTCTTCTTCTTCAAAAATGGTACATAAAGATTATGTAGAGGGTGATACTGTGTTCTCATCGTCAGCTATATTCAATGAAGGCGATTTCAAAGACGACTCATTCTCTCGAACAAATACTATAGATAGTAGTTTGACATCAGAAACAAAGGATTTCTTATCATTAACAAAAACAAAGTCAACATTATCTCACTATGGAAGTATAGCAGCAACAGCACTCATTGAGACTGATGAAAAAGAAAATTCCTCAAGATTTGGTGCATCGTTAAACCTCTTTAATGCAATCATGGGCACAGGAATTATAGGTCTTCCGCTGGCGCTTCATTTATGTGGCTTCTGGACCGGTCTATTCTTTGCAGTTAGTATTGGTTATTTGACATGCATGGCCATGCATATCACCATTTTATGTGGGTTGCACACAAAAACATTTAGTTTACCGGCACTATGTGGGTCAATGTTAGGCCATGTTGGTTCTCATATTATAAACTTCATTATCTTTTTTCATACCGCAGGAACAGCTGTGTCCTATTATATGTGTAATAACAAGATATATATGTATTTATAGAAAAGGAGTGAGACTCATCCTTTAAATTCAATTCAATATATAGTGCTAGGCGATACTTTACCAAGTCTCTTGGCTCTGGCTTTTCCTAACATAGAGATTGTTTCCAACCGTAAATTTGTAATCATCATGTTTGGTATTTTTTGTGTAAGTGAAAAAAAAAAAAAAAGATGCGGTCCATCAACACATTATTCTTTTGGTATCGTATGTCTAATCATCAATTTATCTATATATACATATATAGACACTACCTTTGAGCCTATCAAGATCGACAGCTCGTTTTGCAAAATGGTCAGCTGTCACTGTTATCTTACTTACATTTATGCTTGCGGGTATCCTAATTCGAGTCCCAGTCTATGCACCCCCGCTTTCGCAAATCGAACTAGAAACAGTGCCAATATCCGAAAATATGTTCAAGGGTATGGCCATCATGGGTCTCTCATTTGGATGTTCACAAAACCTCTTTGGAGAATATACATCAACAAGAGATAAACGCCCCAACAGCTGGCTGTTGACATGCTCTGTCGCCATCTTCATGTCTTTCATTGCTAATATTATTTTTGCTGTACTTTGTTACTTGTGTTTCGGAAGAAATGTACAAGCTAATATCCTGTTAAACTTTCCAGAAAATGATCCTGCTATCCGACTTGTTCGTTTAGCTCTGGGTTTATTTATGGTTTTAACAATTCCGTAAGTTTTTGATTCAACAAAATTACAAAGAAAAAAAAAATCATATGTATTTATCCATATTTTTTTTTAGTTTGTCGATACACCCATGTCGTGAAGCAGTGCTTTTGATGTTTGGACATGATAAACATTCCTCTTCAAATAAAACTCATTACATGGTTACCCTTGGTACATTCGCAGTGGTGTTGTATTTCAGTGCTACTTTAACTTCTTTAGGAAAGGTGTTTAATGTAATTGGTGGCTTTTCCACTACAGTTTTGGGTAACTATTTTAACCATACCAATGGCAATTAAGACATATAAACTGATGTTTATTTAGGCTTGCTTTTACCTGGATCATCCTATATATATTACTTTTCTTCGGATTTATTCAAAGGCAAACGCAGCAACGGTGCATCATGGCACTTACTTATTGTATCGTTAATCGTGGTTATAATCAGCATGCCTATTATTTTTTTTT
Organism: Backusella luteola; assembly: GCA_024140195.1. NCBI lineage: Eukaryota > Fungi > Mucoromycota > Mucoromycetes > Mucorales > Backusellaceae > Backusella > Backusella luteola. The sequence goes on from VCJC01000512.1 coordinate 12,858, forward strand.
CTGTTAAAGATGTATTCACTTGAAATAATCAAAATAATTGACACGTGATGTATGTGTGTGTGTTTTGTAATTGTTTGTATTTTGTTTCATGTTCCTTTTTATGGTCACCAACAAACTATTTGAGCCTACAGCTTGTTTTTTTTAGATATTAGTTGCGAAATTATTTTTAAAAGGAGCACAGAAGCATGTTAACTCAATTTAACTTGATCATTGCATATTTGACATTAAATAACGCATAAAAAAACTTTTGTCACACATAGATATTTTGATGTTTTGAGATCTAGATACCAAAGCATAGTAGCCGCAGTACTATTTATACCTAAATATAATGTCTTGATGACTCATCTTTATTATAAACAGGTTAATTTAAGCAGATCGGATCTTGTTTACTTACAACGATGTTATTTTGATATTATTTCTTTATAACTACACACTTTTACTTTACAATGTTGATCTTTGTTTTATCCAAGTTTTATTTATTAATTAATTAATTAATATCCCATTAAGAAAAGACCTGGGAGCAACAATATAAATTCCTTTATCCAGAATATTCATCCAATACACAGCGTAAAACCTTAAGCATCACTGTACAAACAATAAAGTTATTTGAAAGTTAAAATTGCATTTCAATGTTACATACTCCACGAATATTGACGTAAAAAAATCTTGACGGTAAACACACTTGACACATTACTACTACCAAGGTTGCGTGGTTTAAAAAATACAGGACATATGCTGTCGTTTACATTTTATTTTAATTCTGTAGTAAAAGACCTCTTATTCGTCTCTTTTTATTTCGCTACTTTGCATAACTTTTTTTTTACAGTGCATTGCAAAGTTAAAAAATAAGTACCAATCAATTTCAATAAGCAGCCTGAACTTATAATCATTTAAGGCCAACGTTTTAAAAACAATTATATACTTACAGTGGTCCCTCGTTAAATTTACTGTTTGACATACCCGCCACTTTCCTTGTCCTCTTCCTAAGTTTGGTGTTTAAATTCATATTCTCATTTATTTTGAGATAGGAATCTTAAACAGCATTAGTGAATCATTTTCTAAATCACTACAAGGAAAAAAAAACACCGAAAATATTAATTGGCTGTGCCTTTCTATTTTGAAAGGGATGAGTGATCTGATACTGCTTGAAGCTCTGTTTTTTTCGGTAAAATAATTATTCGTACTCGATAAATTCACACGTCGATAAATTCACTACTTTTGGAGATGCATTATCGAGAGACCACTATATTTACTAGGAACTGTGCTCATTGTAAAATAAAAAGTAAACATTTATGTTTTTAAGGAGAGTAACAATGAACCAGAGCCATTACATAAATCAAATATTGACACAGGCGTCTCTAAATTATAGCTGGGTTATTATTCTTAGGAATGACCTTTTTGAATGAAGCAATATCGTCTATTTATCATAGGATATAGATACTCATTGAGTAGTTAGTTATTTGGCGACGTTATAATGAATCAAAATGGTAGTCGGCGTGGTAATCTCACTGGCGAACTTCCAATATGAAAATGCACTAGGATCAATCATGACTGAAGTGAGTTGACAGAGTTAATATATTGTCATACCTGATATTAGTATTGAATACGACCCGCTGATTTCCGCTCATACCATTTTCATTGCTTTCACAACTAAAAGAACTCGACCACGGAAAATAGAGATATGCTATTGAGAATACTAATAATAAAGATACTTAGTAGTATTTACTCTGAAAGGCATCATACCACATTTTGATCCTGTATTTTATTTTACTTAATAATATTCATGGTCGGTTTAAGTTTATTTTTGTATCATTCAGCAAGGTTTGATCTTTTCTTCCAAAAAAAAATATCGCGGTTTTGTTCCCCTTACCATCGTGATCTGGATAATATTGATATGAGTTGTAAAGATGGAAAAAACAATATCCTTTTATCAAGAAAGTATGATAACTTATACTCTCAAACTCTAAAAAGTATATATCGCAACGGATCAGCAAATTTAAATATAGAAAGTTGGTTTGAGCGCTATCCCATTGTGTAATTCACTGGTACCACCTATATATTCCCCATAAATTTCCTTTCCCGCTATAATTGATAAGGCACTTGAAACTTTTATCGATTGTGCTACAGTCAACAAGCGCGACTTTTCTCTTAATCAGTTTGGGTTTAGCATCATGTATTAGTTATGCAGACCAAAGATTGATTTTAAAAAAAAAAATGGAGTGAACTTTATAAAATATATACTATACATTTAATGGATGTCGGTTAAAGTCTTTTAAAAGAAAATCATACTGAAATAACACATTAGTATCTGATTATTTTATACACCATTAAGGTTAGAAAAGAAATTGATTTTTCGAGATAACAATATCCCAGATATTGCCGTGTAGCCCCAACAAAAACTTTAAAGTAAAGCACTGGTTTATTATTATTGACAAAATATCAATTGATGCAAATGATATGGTTTTATTTTTATTAGAAACAAAATATTATTTTTTTTTAACATGATATCAAGCGAGAGAGGGAGATAGAAAGAAAATCGGAAAAGAGGAAGGGGGTTTTTTTTTAAAAAAAAGGAGATTTATAAGGAAAAAAAAAATAAGATGATGGGAATATGCTTTTTTTAATGGTCAAGAATACGCAAGCAACCGGTAACAACCTTGTTTTCCAAAATAGTACCAGAAGGAATGTCAATGTGTTCACCATGGTTGGCAACAATGATGACGGTACCGCGAAGCTCGACCTTGGAGCCGAAACAAACATCACCTGTTACGGTCAAATGATCAAGTTCTAAGATGTGTGGGATGGTCTTGAATCTTGTCAAGAAATCATTGACTTTCTTAAAGTGGTCACCCAACTTAATAAGAGGAACGTTGCTGAACATACGGTCAGGGTTGACTTCGAGACGGCCATGTGTAAGGGAGTAAAGGTTGGAGGTAACCAAGAAGAGATCAGAGGTAGACTTGACAGGTAAGAAACGTGTACGGGGAACGTTGACACCATGGCCATTCTTGAAATGCTTGATACCAGCACCAACAGCAGTTTCTAATTGAATTACCTTTTCACCTTGAGGAGTTGTCTTGTGGTTGACAATGATCTCAAGTTCCATAGACTCTTCATCCATGACGCGCTTGATGGCCTTGAGGTTAATCCACAAGTTGTTGGTGTTGAAGATCTTGAATTTCTTGACAGACTTGAAGTCTTCGACGTGTTCATCAGGAACCTGGGCAATTTCCAAAAGACGGATGTGGCCCTCATCATCAACAAGGGTACCACCCTTAATATCAGCCTTGGTCTTGTCAGTTACTTCCATCAAGAACTCAGAGTCGGTTTCAACCATATGATGGAGGATGTTGAGATCAACGGTGGCACCCAAGTTGTCAACATTGGAGACGAAAAGGTATTCCTTGCCTTGTTCAATGAGTTGGTCGAGAAGACCAGAGTTATAAATAGATTCATACAAATCACCGTGACCAGGAGGATACCTTCATTAAAGAATAAAATTTAATATGCATTCATCAAATTTATACTTCTGTTTTTCCTTTTTCTATTTTCCATTTTCTTTTCCCCAATCCGAAAATGCCCTATTATTTAAACACATACCACTGATCAATGGGGGATGTTGGTGTACGAGGAGCAGGCAACAAAGATTCCTTCTTGATACGGGGGTGACGGCTCTGGTTAAAAGTGATGATATCAACATTATGGGTAGCATACTTTTGAACAATACGCTTGGTATCATCATCAGTGTTGAAAGAGTTCATCAAGATAAAAGGCACACTGACATCGTTTTTCTTGTTCAAGTACTACACGAAATAATGATTGTGATACAAAAAGCTTAGTCTTTGTTTTAAACCCCAACATTTATAATGTTTACCTCAATTTGACGAACACTCAAATCCAAAAAGGTCATACCATCACGGACTTCGATAGCAGACTTTGGACCGACACAACCCATAGTGGTACCTAAACCACCGTTCAACTTGAGAACAGCCAACTTTTCAAGATCAGCCTTGGAGGTGGTCTCTGGAATAGCAGCATAAGGGACGATCTGTTCCTCAGAGGGAGATTGAATTTTATCCCAAACCCTTTATTTTACAAAAATAAAATAAAATAAAATAAATAACTTAATCCCATAAGCAAATGACACGCGAACTTTTTATAGTACTTACAACTTCTTTCCCTTGGCCTTCTCGTCCAAATAGCGAGTGAAAAGCATGTAGAAACCATCCATTTCTTGGTTAAAGTACTAAATCAAATTATTGTAAAATTATTTTTTTTAGTACGCGCACTTATTTCACTCTTTGTCACTCATGTTTGCTCATATACAACATGAAAAATGATCAAAAAAAGAAACTCACCTTGCGTTCTTCTTCATTTTCAATTTGAGAACCCAACTTGGCTAATTCAGATTTCATGGCCTTGGCAGCAGCAGCAGAACTAGCACCTTGGAAGTCCTATATATTGATAATGATGATCAGTTTTATGTTATACGCGTTCTTTTTTTTTTCGTTATCAAAGGATATCAAACACTTACAAGAGTAGAGAGGGTATGGGGGTGGTGACGTTCGTTACCAACAGCAGAGGGCTTTCTAGCGAAGGACATGATAAATGATGATTATGCTTTTGTAATAAATGCAGATGCAAATGTAAAAAACAAGAAAGAAAGGTATCGGAAGTCTTGTGAACTTTATCAAAGGCTATTTATACTACTTTAGATGAAAATAAACTCATCTTCACTTTTTTTTTGGACTACTCCGAAAAAAGAAATTCCGTTGCTCCGCTAAAGTAATTTTTAAAGTCACTTTTTCTTGAATGAGTAAACAAGTCATGCAAGAATGTCCAATTCGAGTTATATCATTGGTTAGCTCAACGGCTTAAAGAGGGAAAAACATTGCTTTATCAGCGTAATGTTTATTAAAACATGGTCCTTTTAATATGATTAATAATTACATTATTTTATATAAAAATAGTTTAACAATATGACAGATCACTTTTTATAAAAAAAAAAGAAAATAAAAAAAAAAGACATGACCAAAGGAAAATATTCGGGCGTTAAAACACAGGCGTGTTTCACAAAATGTGTCCCGAGAATGGATCAGTAGCGATAGCATCAACCGAATGCTATCCTCAAACTCATAAAAGATCAGAAAACCGAGAACAAGTTATAGTAAAGAACGGGAAGTCTTCAACCTTAATTGACGTTCATGTGCCTTTGTTCCCCTAATTAATATTCTCCTTTGTTTAAATAAATGTATCGAGTGTGATTGTTTATTAATCAAGTATACAATCAACACTTCAATTTTTTTTATTATTAAAAGAAAAATGGTGCTATTATTAAAAGACCGGGATTCACCATTCATGAGCACATTTACTATCAGTTGATAAAAATTATGTTTGTCTTTTATGTATTCATACTAAAAGAATAGAAAAGAAGAGACACGATACATATGACAAAAACAGTAAATCTTGATCGTATCAAATCGATCCTACAACACCCAGTTGTATTGTTTTTGTACCACTTGGTAGATTACATAAAATTATTAGGGCCAGAATGATTTGGAACGATTGTGATGATGCAACTCCCACATCATTTATTTTTCCTACAATCTCATTTCAGGTGTTGACCTTTTTCTTCAGGTAAAAGAAAGGGTATTTCCAAGAATACATGACGTATTTTTTTTTATTTCCTTTCGAATGAAGGTACAACTCTTTGCGTTCGAGAAAGCCAAATGTTTTATGTGTACTTGGGCTTTGTTGAGCTTAAAAGAGTTTTACTATTTTATTTTGTGATACCAAACACAAAAGAATTCAGGATGGAAAATGACTGGAAAGATCATTGAAACAAGATCACTTACCAATCGTTTTACTTGAAGTTTACCCTTTTAGATTTGATATTTACATTGACTTAAAACAGCTTTTTTCTTTACTATTTAATTCCTACTTTCACTTCTGTATCGTTATATTTGGCGATAATGTGATGTTTCCCACAGAAAATGAGCACCTTTTAACTAAGAAAGCAATGATAGGATCAGTTAGACATAATAGTGTATTTATATACCTTTTTAACTATCTTGGGCTCTTTAGCTGATTATTATCTCATTCTTTATTGAACTTTTAGCCTTCACTTGTAATTCTATAGTATAGTCTCATCAACTCTTTCAAAGAAAAGGAACCGTGCTCAAATAGTCCCTGTTAAATTCTCCCTTCCTCCCTTTTTTTAATCCATTAAATGTATCCTTTTTGGTTGCTAATGAACCCATTCAAGCGGGAAAAAAAGCTGCATAATTTTTTCCGACCTTAATCTATTTAGTACAAAATAAGAATTTGTGAATTGGAGAAGTTCCTGGAAGACATTTTGAGTGACGAAATATATATATAAATATAGTAGCAAGAGCGTTTTCATCCGATGGTTGGTATTTTATTATGGCTTCTTTTTGAACGATTTCATAAATGTAACGCCTTTTGAAGTCGTAGGTTCTTTGATACTAAAATATCATTGAATCATAGACTTTCAAATATCGTTAAAAAATGACATTGTTGGTGTTTTTTCTTGTTTAATTTGCTACCTCATTGAAATAGAAGAGTACGTAGTTAATTCTGGTCCCAGCTTGATACATAACTCATTTACCTTCTCACAATACATCGGACTCATTATCAGGAAATGCTTACGTAACATCAGCTTTGTCGTACTCATTCATAGTTGTTGGAATAGATTCGGGTGATAGAAGCCATCAGGGTGGGAAAAAACCAGCTGTAAAGTACGCATACAATAGAGTTGATGAAGCACTAAAGCTGGTCAAAGCAGAAGTATGTATTCCACCACAACTTCAGTTATTGAGGTACTATCACAAGGATTTGGAATTCTGCGATTTTCCAAGTAAATTCAGCGATTTTCACATATCATAAATTTTGAAACCAGAGCTGAATTTGATAATTATTTCAACCTTTTGGAGGTACAAAATAATCCAACAGGGTCACTCAGGGAAGATTCAATGCAAAAGAGCATAGGCTCGAGAGTAGGATATTGGTTCTTTTTTTCATAATCTTTGATTATACTTTTGTTAATTTTCAAATAAAAACAGATCCAGAAACTAAAAGTAAAACTAAACAAAATGCATACGAGGTGTCGTTATACATTATTCAGTTTCTCTTATTTTGGTTTAGCATGAACTTGGATAGAGTCTAAGCGTACATTCAAGTGCTTAATGCATAAATCATAATTATAATATTCTTCATTTCAATATCTAAAATGACAGAAAAACAAAGGTAGAAAGGAAAAACCACAGCCTTCTTTCTTTCTTGGAAAATGCGTCATCTGTTTCCATTTTGTGCTCATTTTAAACACCGATTCTAGTTTTTCATGAGTAGGTTCTCAACCTGTTTTCCTTTTCCCTTTTTTTCCTTAACAAAATGAACTCGTTATCAAACTTCCAAATACCAGACGTCTGGGAAGTCAAGGTAAGACTCCATTTTAGAGCACTTACAAGTGTACAGAAGCTATAGTAACCACTTTTGTAATATAATAGGATGTCATTAATAAAATGTAGTGTCATTTACCCACTGGTGAAAGAAAAAGAAGGAAAAGAGAGAGAGAGGAAACTAATAACAAATGTATAGGAAGAATGTTGTATTAAACTACACAGAAATGGAAGCCAAGGTACATGAAGCAACCAGTGCTGATCCTTGGGGAGCTTCTAGCACCCTCATGTTGGAGATTGCTCAAGGCACATACAACTAGTAAGCTCGTTTTTTGTATAAATAGCAATTGGTTTTTACTAATAATAACAAATCAGCCAATATTTCAACGAAATCATGCCAACTATTTATAAACGCTTTACTGAAAAGGATGCTAAGCAGTGGCGTCAGATTTATAAGGTAAGACTTGAGCCAAATATATACGTTTTCACTTGAAAATAAACAAACAAACAAAAAAAACAGGCTTTGGTTTTATTGGAATACTTGGTTAAGAATGGCTCTGAACGCGTTGTTGATGATGCACGATCCCATATTAGTGTGGTTAAGATTATGAGAAACTTCTATTATATTGATGAGAAGGGAAAGGATGAAGGCATTAATAGTAAGTAGCTACTTTGATTGGCATTCACTTTACGTAATCTCCTGACACTATGGCGGCAATAGTTCGAAACAGAGCACAAGAAATCGTGGATTTGTTAAGCAACACCGATAAAATAAGATCAGAGCGTAAACTCGCAAAGAAGAATCGTTCCAAATACACTGGAGTGAGCTCAGAAAGCAACCGATTTGCCTCTGAAAGCGGAGGCATGGGAAGTGGCAGTGGTGGTGGCTCACGATACTTTGGCTTTGGAAGTGAGTCATCAAATGGATTAAGTTTCAATGGCGATGCCATGACAATAGGAACACCGTATGCTGCTCAACGAGGTAGATACGATGATGATGATGACGAGGATAACAATTATGGCGGTTTCCATGACAATAACAGTGACTCCAATGATAAGCGCAATAGTTTTGGAGACGAACCAAAGGAAATCACCGACAATGATGATGATTGGGGTGATTTCACTTGGGGTGGTGAAGGTGAAGAGGCAAAGCCAAAAAATAACACTTCGAGTAAGTCTCATTTGCATGTGTGTGTATGCAATATGCTTAGAGTAACCATTGTATCTATTTTAGGTAACATTTTGGATGACGATTTTGCTGATTTCCAACAAGCTGATGACTTCACTTCCAACACAGCAGCACCTACAAAACCAGCAAACAACAACAATGATTTATTTGATTTGCTAGGTGAGAGCTCTACTTTACCAGTCTCTCCTGCTCTTCAATTCCAACCCACTCCTCAACCAATGTCACCTTTGAGCCAGTCGTCCCAACAGCCTCAACAACAGCAGCAAAAAGCACCTGAATCACCAAAACCAGCAGAGAGTCAAGGTGCACTCGACACTGGCATGTGGGCTCAAGCCTCCAATTTTGTCTCTCTGGATGGACTTGGTAAGAACGCAAACACAAACCAACCAAAGATGGGCCCTTCTATGAACTCGTTAAAGAACACCAGCGTAGCAAATGACTGGAACAGGTGGGCAACCAACAGCAGCAACAGCACATCGCCTAGTCCTGCTGCTGCTACCCCTCCTCCTAAAGCAAACAACGCTTTTGATGACCTGCTATCTTTATAAAGAATAGTTTAAAAAAATTAAAATAAATTATATAAATATATTTACACAAAAATATAATCAATTCACATGGAAATGGATAGTATGATAATAGCTCTTATATTCGCGATAAGAGCTTGAAAATACCACCTATTTTGGCCAATCAATGTAAGCGTGGTTTCAATCAAAAGTCTATAAAAATCCCACCGTTTTCGTTGGTTTTTTTTCTTGTTTGATTCTTGCTCTGCTTGGTATTTTCTCAATAATGGCTGCCTCTATTGCTTTTACTATCTATTACGGTACTCTCGTTCACTCTGTCTCGCTCAAGGAGCTCGAAATTATTAAAAATGGTGTGCTCGTCGTTGACAAGGAGACTGGTGTCATTAAGGAATTAGCCAAGGATGTCACCAATGTTCAGGACTTCATTAAAGAAAATGGTCTTGAAGATGCTCAAGTAAGTCTGCTAAATAAAGAGGAGGGGAATGAGGACATGAGGAATTATGAGACTAATGTACATTCATTAGCTTCATGAGCTCAGCCCTGAGCAATTTATCATTCCAGGTTTCATCGATACACACGCTGTAAGTTAACATTTCTAATTTCTACAGACTCCAATGGTGTAACTTGGAAACTCATTTCTTTCTTTTTTTATGCACTAGCATGCACCTCAATACATGTTTGCTGGTTCCGGTATGGACTTGCAATTACTCGACTGGCTCGAGTCCCACGTCTTCCCTGTTGAATCTGCTTTCAAGAGCGTGGACCATGCCCGCAGTGCCTACGAAAAGGTCATTAAGCGTTTCCTTACAAATGGTACAACCACCTGCAGTTGGTTTGCTACCATTCACTTGGGCGGATGCAAGGGTTTGGTTGATGTCATTGAGGAAATGGGTCAACGTGCTTATGTTGGTAAGGTCAACATGGACCAGAACGCTCCTGATTACTACATTGAAACTACCGAACAAAGTTTACAAGATACTCGTACATTTGTGGAATATATCCAGACAAAGAAGAATTCATTGATCACACCTGTCATTACACCTCGCTTTGCTATTACTTGCTCTACTCCCTTGATGAAAGGACTGAGTGAAATTGCAAAGACCTACAGTGTGCCCATCCAAACCCACTTGTGTGAAAACCACAACGAAATCGAATTCACAAAGGAGTTGTTTAAGGATTCCAAAGACTATACAAGTGTTTATGACGATCACTCCCTTTTGAACGAGAGCGCCTATATGGCTCATTGTGTTCATATGACAGATGATGAACTTGATTTGTTGGCTAAAAGAAAGACAGGTGTGGCACATTGTGCAAACTCCAATTTCTCGTTACACAGCGGCATCTGTGATGTTAGACGCTTTTTAGCTAAAGGTATCAAGGTTGGTCTTGGTACAGATGTTGCTGGTGGTTTCTCTCCTTCCATGTTGGATGCCGTACGTTCAACTTTCTTTGCTTCAAAGACAATGAAGATCATGCACCGCGATGGTCCTTCAAAGGATGATAGCTACGCCCACTTGACTCCTGCAGAATTAGTCTACCTTGCTACTTTGGGTGGTGCTCAGGTCTTGGGTCTCCAGGATAAGGTCGGTAACTTTGAAACAGGAAAGGCTTTTGATGCACTTTGGGTTGATTTGGAGAGCGGTTCTGTTGATTTAATGGGAGGAGAAACAATTCATCAAAAGGTGGAAAAGTTTTTGTTTAATGGTAATGATCAGAACATTAAACATGTCTATGTTCAGGGAAGACGCGTTGCTGGAAAAGCTTAAATGCTCTATACATATTACATATATCATATATCCATTTATTATTATTATTATTATTGGCAGCTTACATAAATAAATAAAGTATATATCACTCCATATTCCACACAAGCAGTAAACACAAATATCCTTACAAGTATCGTTTATTAAGGCATTGGATTTATCATATTATAATTTCCCATGAAACTTTAGAATCGAACTGACTAATCTGTTATATATTCAAATGAAAGTATTTCCTTCCATGAATTTCTAATAGCTGAAATAAAAGATATCCCTTTTGTTATCCTATGTCATAGTAATCTATGATACATTGTAGATATGCTCATGATTCAATTACACCGGTATAATGCTTGGATTTTATTTGAACAGCGATAAAACAATCGATCAATCCAACTATAAATAATTCATTATCAATAATTACTTCATCGTTACTGTTTTTTCCAAGAAATTGAGAAAAAATTACAAATTGATGAGCAATAATTGAGAAAATTACAGAGAATACTTGGGAAAAAATATAAAAAACCCATCCATGTACAAAGACAATCAATATGGTAGATACCAAGAATTGGAAAAGTTCATCAGTAGAGACCAAAATAAAACAATTTAATTTTTTATAGTGTTATTTATATGTCACGCCTTTAGTGTAGTCTCACCAACCATTAACGAGCCTCATTAACGTTTTTTTGGAGATCATATACACCTTTTGAGGCCAATTAAGGGCTATTAAGGAACAAAATGTCTGTTTTTCGGATGTGGGTTAATAATAAAAGCCTAACTTCCCTTAACCCATTTTCTTTCTCACCAACTTTCTCTCATTAATTAGAATAACTTTTCTTATTAATTTGAATAAATTTTCTCGCTTTCTTGAAAAAGACAATATGTACGGTTAACAATATCATACATAATAGTACGTCACATTTACATAATAGGGTTTATGTACATTCTCTACTGATCAATATGGCACTTTATTTACTGTGACATCAGTAAGAGCTATCACTGACAAAAAAAATAAACAATAACAAAAAAGGAATACAAATAGGTATGACCCTCCAGCGCCGATTGATGATCTTGACATCATCATAATTCATAATGAAAAGTGCAAGACATAAATGGTATAAATATGGTATCCAAAAAAAAAGGGCCCACGACCATTCTCCAAATCCTATTAGAGCATCCATTTTTTGGAAAGTGGAGTCCTTATTAAATCATTGCTGTAAAAAAAACCCCTGTAAGTTAAAATAATCTTTCAGACGTACTTTTATATAGACAAGCAAGGCACCTTGGCTTTATATTTCTTACTTTAAAATGAAGAATGCCTTAAAAATAGTCCTCAAAAAAATTCAATTTGGATAGTACAAGTCAAACTATATAAAACTTCATCTCCATTGCGTCATGAAGTGTCATCCGACGACTCTCTAATGTGCGATTGGTGTTGCCACTTTATCATTGATCAAAGTAAAAATGCTGTGTGTCGCATTGCTATCGGCTATTTCCTTATTAGGTCACTTTTCGGAAATAAAAGCACCAAAGGGTAAAAATTGCTGGCAACGGTATTCACCAAGCAAAGCCTTCTGTTACTTCTTGTAACCTTTTAGAAACCTTGATTGATCGTTCCGAAATGGAGCAGCCTTTATATGTAAATGAAGGAGGATTGACACTTTTTGAATTAAAACAAATGTTTATTATTAATTATGGTACATGCTGATTTATTATTATTGAAATATATGAAATGAATATGCCAGTTACTACTCCAACCCAATTGTTACCAAAGAACCAACTCAAAGACGTTTTGTTCAAGAGAAGGGGCCTTCATTTGTTGTACCCACCAGTCAGGGGATACGAGTATATTCTTAAAGATCATCATGGCAGGATCTTTTAGCAAAGAGTTGGCATCCTCAGGGCAAGAAGTGATATCTGCTATCTTGTGGCGATGATAAGCTTTTTTGAATATTTGTATTTTTTCTTCAAGTGACTGATCATGTTCCAATTCTCCAGTGATAGGCGACATCCCATATTCCACGTTAAACTCAATCCCCATGTTGATCGTTCCATCTTTTGTTGATTGTCCTCCTTCCTTCATCTCTTTTACCAAGCTGTTTGCATTTACGACAGATGCGCCTGCATGATTAATGTGTTCTATTTCTCGAGCTTCCACGTTTTTTGGTATTTGTGCGAAAAATGCCAATATGTTTATGTTTGTGTTTATCTTGTCAAATATGACGACCGATGACTCGCTTGGTACAGCAGATAATTTTGAATCGAATCCGTTCTCTTCCAGCGGGCATAGTTTAAATTCTAAGCCAAGTGTGATGGGATTAATCTTTATAAATTCGCTTAAAAGTAACATCTCTATTGAAAAAGGAAATCCGCTCGAAACAGAATCGTCTTTTGGATGTGACGTTGAGAGTATGTCGACCTAAGAAAAAAGCACATATGTTGGCCTCAGGAAAATCATACAGAATAGTGCATTAAACAAAAGAAAGAGAGGGGTGCACTTACATGTATTCTCCAGCCGTCTCTTTGAACATCACTTACTATTCTATCGGCGATAAGAGAAGAAACCCAATAACTGTACCATAAGTTGAGTCTACCAAGAGTAATGAGATCTTCGGTTGGTATATAGTCTCCAATGTAATAGAGAATTTCAAGGGGCAAACTAGATAGTTTATACATATTTTAATAATGAAGAAGAATGAAGAGAGAGAGAAAGAAAGATAAATAAATAAAAATTAAATGCATTTATGCTAAAAGTATACAAAAAAAAAAAAAAATTAAAGCGCCACTAAAAAAAATCAAAGCAAGGTGCTTGATTTGCAGGAGTCAAAATAGATTTTCACATGAAACTCAGTCGACGTTGATTTTGGCATGCAAAAGTAGTGGATCGTTATGCGATGATTGCGTGGATACACATACATGCTATTAAATGTGGTAATCATAAGTTTAAACAGAAAGAGAAAGAGCCTGGAATGATTATATTTTGTACAGATCCCCTTACTAAAATAAAACACGGTTTCATATATTTCGCGTGTTCTTTAAACTGTTAGGCGGCCATGTTGGACCGCTTTTTTTATACTTTTTTGCATTTTTCTCAAAGACTACTTGATTAAAAGTCCTCCAGTTTCTAAAGAAAAAACTCTTTCTATAATTAACATTCAAAATGTGCCAAAAAAATAGAATTCGGGGTTTAAACTACCGCTACTTTCGAGCAAACTTTGGCTTAATGAGATGTTAATTCAACATTTCTTGACATGAATGAATAATGTTAAAACTTTTACTTATAGAAAGAGTTTTTTATCTTATTTGAGCTTAGAAAAAGGAGGACTTTTACTTTAGTAGTTCTTGATAAAAATACAAAAAAGCATAACAAAAAACAAAAAAAAAGAGCGGACAACTTTAGTGAAAGTGAAAGGACTGCTGTGTTGTTTTCTCTTTCTTTAAAATAACACAATTGTATCATGATCTCCCCTTGAAATACTCTAACTTTAAAGGTCTTTGCCAAATAAATCAACATTATGCAAGTCAACAAAGAAATTTCCTCAAGTAAATGTAAGTGGATATATGTATATATATGTTTTAGCTGATATTTTATTTATAATCTATTTATTTATTTCAATGCTAGTCATGCCTAGAATACAAGCACGAATTTACCACTGATAGCACCACTAAGCTTCTGCCAACGCGTAGCATTAAACAGTAGCTCAGGTCGTGATAATAGTCCAGATGAAGATAGTGCTTCAGTTAAACAGCCATTAAAAATACGAAAGACACCATATTAAAGGCGATACTGTTCTTGATGTTCTTGCTGTACTTGTAATCAATTCAATACTTCATCTAGCTATCGCTTTCTAATAATAATAATGGTATCTGAAAGCAGTTAATTAGTACCTCTCTCTATATTTTTTCTATTTGATTTTTAAACATCTACAGTATGAATATGTATAGAAAATATAAAGAAAGGAAATAAATCGTTCAATTAGCTAAGTAAATTGATTGCTAATGCCACCAAACATATTTGATCGGTAAACACTATATTTCGTATAGTTGAATTGGGGCTCCATAAAACTTGGACATATTTAAAAACGAATTGTGTATCGAATGCTGTTAAGTTTTATGTATTCACTTATTCTTGCATTGCTATCTTCATCACCATCGCCTTAGAGAGTTTACATTACTATATTTACAAAAGATGGAGTTATCAATTATTATACAACAGCCATATATGAATTAGAAGTATGGGTGTTAGAATGAAATGAATTGAATAAAATAAACTTTTTGCGCAGTTCCACCCCCATTTGCCACATTGATCAATGGTATAAGCATATCTGTGTCAGCAATTTGAAATGAAAATATGTTACAATAGATAGTTAGTGTAACTTCGAGAGGTTAGAACAAAAATGAAAGTTCACACAAATATTCTTGAGCGACGGTTTGTGTGTTTAGTAAGACTGAACAATTAAGAGTTTATTCTGGAATAGGGTTGTCTGAGCCACTGGAATACAAAACAAACATAACAAAAGAAGAAACTCTTTTTGCATAGTTCCTTCATAGGTTTTAAATACTTTAATATATAAGCTCAAAGTGTATTACATGAATCTTTCTCTTCTGCTCTTTTGCCAATTTTTTTCTGCATTTTTTTTCTTTGTCATTTTTCTCATAGAGGTCTTTCCAAGTGATTACGTGGATCAGGAGGAGAAGGTGTTTGATGAATAAATAAGCCGTGTTGTTGTTGTCGCTGCTGTTGCTGGTTGTTGTATGGTTGAGAATTGTTATCTGAAAGCACATTTCTTGATTGCATGACAGATACACCATCTTTTGAACTATTATACATACTAGACATACGAGATTGATTTGATGCTTCGTGCTGGATTTGCTGCTCATGTTGTTCATTATGCTGGCGAGAAGACTGCTGGACTTGCTCTTGTTGATGTTTATCTTGCTCTTGAGGTTTATGTGCCATTGTATACATTCGTGGATCATTATGGTCTCCACTCATCTGACTCTGCTGATGTAGCGGAATAGCATTAGTGTTGATATGCTCAGGAGAGGACGAGTGGTGAGGTTTTGATTGATGTGACATTGGGTTCGATTGAAGTGCAGGATGAATTGTAGGCTCATTGTTACTAGAATCAGTGTTTCTCACAATGGGGGAGTGGGAAGTATCGAAACTAAATGACATTTCAGATGGAGTAAAACCCGGTGTAGAAGGTGAAGTGTTCATACTGTAGGTATTTTGAAAGGTAGGATTGACATAGTTTGTTAACGATGTGTCTAATCCCATGTTGGCGCTATCATAATGATACACAAAAGTAGGTCCAGGAGGATGCTGAATTGGATGAATTTGATGTTGTTGTTGTTGCGAGTGTTGCTGTTGATGTGATTGTGGAGGAAGGGGAGCTTGTTGCTGTTGATTGTTTGGTTGATGTGACAGTGTGGAAACAGGTACTGATCCGGGTCTACCATCTTGCTGGTAGTGTTGGGGTAATTGAGGTGCTAATGGATGATGAGAATGATGGTGCAGAGAATCTGGTGATAAATTGCTTTCATTGCCCATTACCACGGACTGTTGTCTTGGTTTTCCCTTTTGTGAAAGTCTTCGTAATGGTTCAAAGGTTGGTTCATCGTTTACTTGTCTTTGACGCTTCTGGTTTTTGACTAATTGAGTTTCTTGCAATTGACGTTGATTGTGAATTTTAATATAATAGGTTTGCTTGGGAATTTCGACGGATAAATAACCTTTAGGTGCGGTATCGTTCTTTGAAGAAGGTTTAGGTGTTCGGACAGGTTCAGGTTGTTCAGATGATTCGTCTGAAGTGCGTCTATTAGAACTTTTACTGCCATTATCAGCATTATTACTTGATGACGAAGGTTGGTTTTCCAATAAATTATTTTCTGCAATAAGAGCATCAGGAAGAGAAAGCTGGTCAATACCAATAGTTTCCGTTACTGTTTGAAGTAAGCTTGATAGTTGTTGATGAACTAGTTGAGAGAGTTCATCACTCCCAGCAGATGCCATACACAGCTTACTCCAGATTTGATTTAGTTGAAATGTTCTTCCTGCTGAGTCCCTCAGTTTAATCTTTTGGCGCTCCTCAGACAATCGATTATAGAAACGACGCTCGTTCCAGTGAATGTTTGGAAATTGTTCTCGCACGCGATTCCGAACCTCTTGAGTTGTCATACGTTGACGTGCTAGTTCGCATATCAGATCGGTCACTTCTTTAGGCCAACTGCGTTCAATCTCGTCGGGATTCATTAGTTCATGGTTATGCTTGCCAGCCTCAGGATTTAAGGATTTGCGAAACTCCCAGTGACTGTCTACTTCATAAAGAACAACACGCCATCTACAGTCGCAGCGTTTGGAAGGTCTTTTGCGTTGTGGGTTAGACTTTGGATTACGTAGAGAA
Source organism: Backusella luteola (assembly GCA_024140195.1). Lineage (NCBI taxonomy): Eukaryota > Fungi > Mucoromycota > Mucoromycetes > Mucorales > Backusellaceae > Backusella > Backusella luteola. The sequence goes on from VCJC01000512.1 coordinate 30,153, forward strand.
TCAGGAAGTCCCTCACGAGAACAATACACATAGATGTTCTATTAAAACGTTTTTTATCCTTGTTAGTAGAACATTCTTTTTGTTTCGTTTTTAAACCATTCAACAAAAATATAAAAAGAGGTATAGTTACTCTGTGTGTACTAGCTTCCTGTTTTACTGTAAATCCGAATTCCGCACATAAATCTCTGCAATGTTCGATCGCAGTGGTACTTTCGTTAAAATTCATTCCGATCAATCGCTCATAAAACGGCTCAAGCTATAGAAATGGATACAAAAAAAAAAAAAAAAAAAAAAAGAGGAAAAAAAAA
>VCJC01000512.1:30470-44357 GCA_024140195.1 Backusella luteola
ACGCCGAAAGTAAAGTTGACCGATAGAAAAACTCTCGCTTTATAAAGGCAAGATAGATAAAACACTTACCAATATTGCCTGCTCTTGCTGTTGCTGCGGTGTCAGTCCCTGATGAGCAAGTGGATTCTGTTCGGAATGTTGCGATTGTTGAGATGCTTGTCTTTTTGTCATGATGTGGCGCCGTGTGAATGAAAATATATATCTTTGTGTTTATAGCAGAGAAAAAAAAACACAACAAAAAAAGAGAGAGACAAAAGGAAGAAAAAGAAAAGTAGAGCAGAGGTTTACTTAGAACAGCTAAGTAAGAGAATATAAAAATGCGATAATAGAATAAACTGTGTTTTCTTTTTATTTCAATAGTTTATTTTAAAGGCTATCAGATAAAAGAAAAAAAAAAACTTTTTTTGACACCAAACTGAAAAGAAGCTTACCTTCACAATTTACTGACAAGAAATAATAGGCAGGATAGTCGGTACCAAAAATCTTGTGAATATTTTATCAATTAAATCAGTACTTTTTTAATAAATAACAGAAAAAAAAGTAAAAAAAGGGGAAAAAGAAGTGAGAAAAAAAAAGCTCAAGAGAATTGTTTTTGGTAATGCGCTCTTGATTATTATTGTATGTATCTTTTGGGAGCATACTTATATCTTGGATTTGAAACCTCTCCAATAGCAAACGACTGGAGCTACCTCAATTTGTACTACAATGATTTCGCTTTCAAAGCGACCCCCTGTTCGGTAATTTGGATGCTTTTGGCCTGTCATAATAGCAGGGCAACACCAGTTATACCACGTGCTGCCAAAGGACTAATGCAAACATCTACTCTGTGGTTTTGAAAGCTTCTTTATCTCTTTTAGACTTAAAAGAGTGTGATTTATCTGAGTGTTACTTTTGGGTGTATTTCCTTCTTTGGTATTTATTCCAGATCATTTTTTTAGCCCTTTTTATTTTATTTTATTTTTTATTTAACAATTGGTTTGCTTGGTTTCATGGCGGGTGAAATCGCATATATATTCTTTTTTTTCCTTTCTATTCATTCACTTGACTGGTGATTGTTTTGCTGGTTTAATATAAGCTCATTTTTAAAGAAAAGAAAAAGTGAAAAATATAGTTAGATCTAAATTCGGGAGGTCACAGGGCAACTATGTTTCAATCCGAAAAATACATGGAACAAACTGAATCAAACGTTAATCGATGCTTTCTGATTTACGTTGGACCCTGAAAACTAGAATCTTGGTCGAAACTGAGACCGTAGCGTGTCACGCAGCGCTTTTAAGGTTTATTCTCTTTTTTTTTACCAGTTGTTATTTGTATTAATAACAGCACTTTGTTTACAATTGAACAATAAATCAATTCTGCTTTAAACATAGAGTAATAATCTATGTTTGCATTTGCTGTTTATAACAAAATATATACGGTTTAAAAAGCCTATACAGGTATTGCATTTCTATCTAAAGCTTTTTTCTTCTTCCTTCCATTCCTAATGGAACGACACTTTATATATTTAGAGAAATATTTACTTACTTTTCTTTTAACTTGTTTTATATGTCTTTCTTGATTTCATTTTCTCGTGTACTTTCTTGTTTAAGTAAACAATTAGCTGAATAGCAAAAAGAAGAGGGACAAAACCGAATAAACACTAATAAATAAAGAAAAGCTTAGCCCAAATAAATAATAAATATTCTCGAAATAAGTAATTGTAAACATATGCATGTGCACATTAAACAATAAAAATAAAGAGGTTTCAACTAACTTGATTCAATATCACTTCAAGTCGATTCATTGAGTAATACAATCCGTCAAAAAAGCCTAGATAAACCAGTATATGGTATATGTTTAGCTAATGAGGGTCATATTTCCTCTCTTATTTTTCTTCTTTGAATTATATCGCCATCAAGAGTAGTGTATTTCTTCTACAACATATCAACATAAAGTTACTCAAGTAAATGCAAAGGTAATCTAATGCCACGGCTGCATCTAAACAGGTTTTGCAATAAATGACTCCTTGTTGTACAAATCTTTTCCCGCGTTTATTAATACTTTTATAAATAGAAAAGATGCAGTAGCGCCGATGAAACGTACAAAGCAGCCGCTCATTTTATAACAGACTTGTCACTGATCGTAATATTTGCATTGATTACATGGATACGATTAGAAAAGTGAGCCATAAAAATTGTAGGATATCCGAAGAATTCCAGATACTTTTGACTACTACTGTTTATTTTTATACAAGTTAAAAACATGACCATCACCAATGTTGCTGTAATCTATATAGTTATATCCTATGTTGATTAGAGATATCAGTTGAGCCAATGCATGCATTTTAAAACGTGATGGCTTTACTTAAAAGTTTGAACATAAAGTCTATATATTTATATCATAATATATTTAGATAAGTTTTATTTTATTTTACATCCAAGAGATATAACTTATGATGTCAATATTTTAATAGTTATTATAAGTGGGTGGTGACAGGTTTGTTCTATCAATGCTCCTTGTCTTCTATTATTATCACATTTATGGGACCCACATGGTAACATCAGAAACCCCCATTAGGAAGAGCGATCGACTTAAAAAGAAAAATAGATAAAAGCGTGGACAAATGTGGTATTAACAGTGATGTTGATCAAATCTATGGAAAACTATGAAAGAGATAAAATTATATAGACGTAGTTCTCTGGAGAAATGGTTCGGCTAAAGTAAAATATCTCTTAAACGGTCATTATCAAGAACAACATGGATGTGATAGACAAGTTGTATCTATATGTACAAAATATGGAATAGTTAATATCGCACAATGAAATCAATAAATGAAAGACAGCCTCTAACCATCTTAATAATGGCTTTATAGTTTTCTATTTACATACTCATCTTAATCTGGAAAATCAAATAAAAAGACTACATATTTCAAAATACAATGTTGGAAAAACTTGTCTATAAAAAAAAGTCATATATTTTCTTGATCGCATTTCAACTCCCACATATTTCAAACTACAGATCAAACTTCAAGTAATAAGCGCTGGGATTATCAACATGATCAGCCTCGCAAATTGAAAGTATGATAAAAAGTCAATCGATCGATCAACATTTACTATATTTACCTAATATACAATTATATTTTGTTTCAACATCAATCATAGTTAAAGATAAACAGCGATGAGTTCTATTTAAATCTATGGCTTTACATTATTCGAAAGAAGGTAGAAAAGTTATTTGAGAGATAAGTGAAAATACGATTAATCTGCCATTGAAATAAAAACACTGACATGACTTTCTTTCAAAAGTCAGCAAATAGCTACCTTTATTTATATGATATCATTCAATGAATTAAATACTTTTATGGTGTTTCTAGACCTTATCGTTTTTCATAATTAGCGAAAACATAATGGTAGATGCGAGCTATGATTGGAAGCAGCTTTAAAGAGATATTTTTTGTTCAAGATCTCGCATAAAATAATAACCAAAGTTCAATAAAAAAATTTTAAAATCAAAAACGGGGATGTGGCATTTAAAAAGTAATGTAACTCGCTAAAAATAATATTTACTCTGTTGTTTACAATTTCTTGTTAAAGAATAATGCATTTCGATTCGTAATAAAGACGTTAATTCATCATTTACAATGATGATAATTAAATTTATTATGAATTAAGCATAAAATAAACTCTGTTCTGCGCTATTCAAATGTCTTGGCTAAATTTATCGCCTGATCTTCAGTAGCATTCAAAGCTCTATCTGTGTACATATTATTTAACAGATCGAAAAGTACTTTTGGTGATAGTAGATGTTACTTAAGAGCTGATCTATGTTGGTATACTATATATATATTAATATATATATTCATTCCAATATCATTGGAATAGGATGCTCAGTCAAGACTGAATGTAGTCATTAGTTTTTTCATTAAAACGTGAAATAAACGAAGATTAGTCGACATATATCAATTGACCTTTCCGTCTAAATTATCTTTTAGCAGCAAAAGACAAAAGACCCACGTACCAGATGCATATACTCAAGCAATATCATTACCCGATTTGACATACAAGGCACATACGCAAAGTTATAATACTACAAAGATCGTTTACTCGATGAAAGTTTAAGGTATTCAAAAATAACATTGGTTCTCCTGACACTTATCAGAATTATTTCTTAAAATTAAACTCAGCCATGAAGGAGTGCAAAAAAATAAAAACAACTGTCATTTTATTTTTTCACGGTATTTCTACTTGTTTATAATGCCTTTGGATACGCCACCTGATTCACTTTATGCGTTACTCGGATGTTCACCAACAGATACAGAATTTATCCAGTTTATAGCAGGACTTGCTTCACCAGATACAAAACCCGAGATATCAAAAATATCCAATTATACTTACCATGCTTATAAACAACTAGGCGTCTCTTTTTGCTTTATACCAGCAGAAACACCGCAACAGCTCAAGTTGGATGCTGTCGATATATACAATGGAAAAACACGTGATGGTTTTCAACAATATCGATATGAAGAACTACCGTGTGGATTAACAAGCACAATGCAGGCTCATGAGATTGTTAATTTGTTGGGGGAGCCAGATCGGAAAGGAGGCGGTGGCCAAACACGAATGCCTTGTTGGATTGAATATAAATTCAGCAATGATGACAAAGATTCCGGCATTCTCATTCAATTGCATGGATTCGAATGGGAAGATCGTGAAATGGGGTGGACTAGTTTCGTACTTTACTAGTAATAATAAGCTACTGTTAATATCAACGTAAAATAAACATTTAAACTCTCTCTGTCACTTTCTAAAAGTATATTGAAAGTAGAGTAAAGCTACTAAATTGAATTTTCACCCTATATGCCTAAAAAGAAAGAACGAGAGAGTCGAACTCGTAGTTTGCTCAAAAAGCGGTTCTGATAATTTGCCAAAATAGGTCTTTTTCTCTTTTAAAAACACAAAACAATAAAGCCTACGTTCCACAACACATTAACATTGAGGTGAGTCTATCAGAAAGTGCGGTGCTGTATATAATCAAATGTATTGCATGTTGAGGTGTGTTGGATGTAGAACAAACTTCCTTGGTTCGGTGTCTGTGCATTTTAGCGTTGGTCCAAGCCATTCAATCCACCATTTCTATGAGAACGAACTTGTCGGAATATCAATTAAAAAGGTTAAACAGCTCTGCTTGAGAATCCGTTTGGAGCAGTCTTTTTCCTTTTTATTTTCTTAGTAAAAGAAGGAAGCGCACTTGGTGATATTTGTATATTTACACACATACATTCAATATACATAAAGCTATTGTCGTCACCGCGTGCTAAACAGTGACGATATAAATAGAGACTATCTCGAAGGCAAAGCAAAGCGAATTATGCCACCACCCAACCCATCTACTCCACCAACTGGTATTCCGGATGTATTCATTCTAGATGACCAGAAAATACAATCGAGCGAAAATGGCGAAAAGCAGGAGCTCTATGTCTTTCAATGGTTGGCTCAAGTTGAGCGTGAATGTAAAACGATTAATGTCGTAAGTTTATGTCAATACAAACGAGAAAGACATTCCTAAAGTGTATAACCATGTTGTTTTTTTTTAAAAAAAAAAAGGATGTATTGAAGAAATCGCAATCTGTTCTTGAAAAGACGCTATTTCGTTTGATATCCTTGGCAACTGCAAAACCTCGCCGCCCCATTCGCTTCTTGATCGGGAGATGTTATGTCCTTTTGTACACTCGGGGAGACAGTCGTACCTTATTTGATACTGTGACAGCGTTACATAGTTTGATTAGTGCCAATAAAAATATCGACAAAGAGACACGCATGTGAGTAGAAAATATAAGCTGCTTTGTCCGTTTATACTTACTGTTGCAATGTGATAGTGCTGCTATAGCAACAACTGGAGCAATCATGGGTGCTACTGGTGGCAAGGTAAATTCGATATAGTACGCATTTCCGTCTTTATTCACCTTGTTTGGGGGAAAATAGGTATTGTCACTATTTGCAGAAACAGCCATACTGTTTTTAAAGTTGATCAAGAGCAGCAGTGTAAGTATAGTCTTGATACATTTGATGATGCACATGTCATGGTTTACTAATAAATAATGCAGCAACCTCTTCTTTTGCGCTTGGAAACAATAACAGCGTTTACACTTTTGCTGAAAGGAGCCGGAAAAGCAGCAACTGAACAGATATTGAAGGATTTAATGAAACAACTGAGAAATGGACTAGTCGATAAAGCATTGGTGATGAGAATAGCGTGTGCTCAGGTAAAAACATTGATGACTGATATAGACGAATAGGAATCGAAGTTAACATGGAATACTTTATTATTTTAGTGTATGCAAGCAGTAATTCAACATGCAACTCAGTCCTTCACACAAGTCGAAGTAGAAAATTTGTTACAGCATTATTTTAAGGCGTTTGAAGGTTCTACATTTCCTGTACGAAGAGCAGTATCGTCCCTGTGTGCCACAATGCTTGTATTCACTCAATCTCCTGCTACAGCCGATCCTAACAAACCCAACCTTAAGCATGCAACAACAGGAGAAGGTGCAAAAACGAATGCAGAAGAAGCAGCAGCAGCAACCAAAGGCTTGACACTAATGTCAATTGAGGAGATGCTGACTCAATTATCAACTTGCTACAATAAGCCAAATACATCACGAGAAGTCAAAACGGGTATTATTGAAACATATGCGACGTTATTCGTTTTATTGGGCACAGAGTTTGTCGAAACCAATTATGGAGTTATTTGTAAACATATTTTACATGAAATATTGGATGGAAAAACATATTCGGCTGCAGAAGGTGCTTATTTAAGGGCTCAAGCTAGCTTTTTGCTTCATAATACCATTGGTAAGAGGCTTTTGAGCGAGCAGGGTCAGGCAACTGCAATCAGATTGTTGGTGAGTAACTGGATAAAGAAATGGCCACCATTAATGGCAAATCAAGTAGCTCCCAATAAGCATATTTTGATTTGTGTAACAAACTTAATATCCCAATTGGTGTGCGAGCTAGAAGGTGCAGCAAACTCGATACAAGTAAGTATTGTCAATAAGAGTAATAATGCCCAAGAAAGAAAAAAAAATCGTCGAGTTACTATACGTATATAGTTTATACCACTATTTTCTAATATGCCAATCTTGACAGGAGGTGCTAGTTGAACCATTGTTTACCTTGTTAACCCATCCTAGTTTCTCTGTCCAAATGGCTGCAGTCTGGTGTATTCGCTGCGTGTGTAATTCTGTACCCACTAATTTACTTTACCTTTTACCAAAGGCGTTAAACTTATTGGAGAAGAATCTTGGTAATCTAGCCAATCCCAATGCCTCAACAAAAGTCTACCAGCGTACCATCGCTTATGCTTACACTGCATCTGCTATTATGAGTGTATTTCCAGCTCATCCTATCTATACTTCGTTTGAGCTCAGCGCAAGAGCAATGTCATTGGCTAGCCATTTAATTAAACAATCCCATAAAGATCACAAAATTGCTAGCGTTCAAGTGCAAGTGGGTTGGACTTTGATTATATCCGTCATGTGCCTAGGTCCCAACCTTGTCAAGATCCATTTACCTCAGCTCTTGCTACTTTGGAAAAGTACCTTACCAAAACCTACCGGTAAAGAAGCAAATGCCATTCGATCCGAATCAGAATGGTCTTTTCTATTCTATACTAGAGAGTGTGTTATTAGTTCAATATATAGCTTTTTGGCGCACAACAGCCATTCACTTGTTACTTTGGATATCGCCAAAAGAATCGCTGCACTTTTGAATAATACGCTGGCGTTTTTGGCAACAGCACCAACCACTTATTCGCCCAGTACAATGTCTCCTTGTGTCCCTTATGAAACTCGATTGGTAGATCAATTCTATTCTCTTCGTAGACGTATATTCCAATGCTTTATCACTATCAGACCCATGTTATCTACCTATGAATCATCACTCAGCAGTCTCTTGAGAAACTCGCTGAATGTATTTACTGAAACTGATAAAATCTCTGCTTCTTCTGGTGGACAGCAGCAGGTAACCGGTAGCGTGCCCGGTCAATTTGTCAGTGTGTGGAATACTGCCGATGGTCATGGCTATGGTGTTACTAGCAAGATGCAAGGTTTCCTGATTCAAGTGGCCACAGAAAGCGATGACGGCAACGAAGAAAATAACCGAAGTAAAGAATGGATGACCAAGGATCGATTTGAAAGAATTGAAGAGCTACTCGAAAGACCTATTACCGGTTCGCTTGAGCTTGATCCTCTTGTTGTTTGTACAAATCTCTTGGATAATGGACAATCAAAGAAAAAGAAATCCTCCATACCAAAACCAGTTGCACCTTCTACCGCTTATATTGATGCAGGTATTGAACTATTTGCCACATTATTCCCTAATCAGCCTCCTCCTATTCAAGAATCAACGTTTGAACTCATGGTAAAGGTTGTCAAGGATCCCAAATTGGAGAAGAATTCGCCAAAGAGGGCTGCTATTTTGGTCAACATCGTAGTCGCTTTACTTGGCTCGTTTAAGAACATTATGCTATTCAACAAAAAGAGAAAGTCTGATGCAATTGTATTCAGTCCTCGTGCAACTCAACTAGTGCAAGAGATCCTAATGGAGGTGGTAGTTCATCCAGATCCTTATCTTCGAAATGCAGCAAGTGAAACTATTGGACGTCTGACATCCATTGTGGGAGGCTCCTTTGTGGCAGCTCAGATGCAAATTTTAGTGGATTTGGTTGTCAGCAACCGTGATCCGGATGTGCGCGCAGGTTGTGCTTTAGCTATTGGTTACATTTACAGTCATGTAGGTGGTATGGCTGCGGCTGCTCATCTCAAAACCATTGTTGGCATTTTACTCTCCCTCAGTAGTGACCCACATCCTGTGGTACATGCTTGGGCCTTGGAGGCAATGGCCATGACTGTGAGCGCGGCTGGTTTGATGTTCTCAAGCTATGTAAACAGCACTCTTGGTATGGTAGCCAAACTTTATCTAAGTGAGACCCATGAACCAGGCAGTGGCTCCATTGCAGTCACCAATGCCGGTATGTCGGTTGGCTTTTCAGCATATCAGGAATTCGGGCGTATCATATATGAACTGATCGGTACTTTGGGTCCTGAACTCCAAACATCTTCGAAAATCAGAGAACTTTGTCTCAACATGGTAGAGGAACTAAAACTAGAACCAGATGAACGTGTCAATGTTGAAGCTATCCGTTGTATACAACATTTCTTGATGTTTGCGCCTAAAAATCTTGATGTCAAGGAATTGGTACCTTATCTTCAGCGTCAAATTTCCAGTCTTCATCTACCACTCAAAAAGGCAGCAGTGACTGGACTTTATCAGTTGGTTCAGCGTGATTCCGAGCTTGTTTTCAAAGCAGCTCAACCTGGACTAGACACGGAATTGTTCAAGATGCTGGATACAGATTCTCAACTTTCTGATGTGAAAAACGTCATTCGAAATTGGTTACTTGAAACGGCAGTTGCCGAACCTTCTATATGGGTCAACATCACAAAGCGTATCGTCACTGGCTCAAGTGCTGGTGCTGGTGCTGGTGGAAATACTAACCAGATATCGAAACCAGAAACTACCAATAATACTTCAAATGATGAGGACGATGAGGACGACTTTGGCGACGATGATGCTGACGGCTTTGTCGACGAAGATGATGTAGATGTTACAACAACAGCTGCTGATGCCTCTGGTATGACGGCTAAACTCTCTGTTCATGTTGAAATCCCACCCCGCTGGAGAACACAATTGTTTGCACTTGAATGTCTTCAGCAGACAATCCAATTGGTTTCCAATAGCCATATTCGCGAGCACTTTGATCTTATTGCAGCACGTCGTCGTCGTCAGCAGGCAGGGTTGGGTGATTATCTGGTTTTCCGTGTACCAGATTTAATCCGATTGTCATTCACAGCTGCAACTGCCCATGTGAACGAGTTACGTTTAGCAGGCATCAACTTGCTCAAGTTGGTCATTGAAAAATTTGCAAATACCTTGGATGCTGATTTAGAAGATATGCTTCTTTTGGAACAGTATTCAGCTCAGATTGGTGCAGCTCTTACTCCTGCTTTCGGGGCGGATTCTTCTTCTGAAATTGTTTCTGCTGCTGTAAAAGTATGTGCAATCTATGTTGGCAGTGGTATTGTAAAGGACCTCTACCAATTGGGCCGTGTCTTAAAACTACTTACATCTGCCCTCGAAAAATGCAAGAGTGAATCAAAATTGACCGGTGTTGGTGAAGTGAAGGATTTAAGTCCTCACGCGTCCGTCATGGTTAAACTATCTGTATTAAACGCCTGGGCCGAACTTCAGGTGGCAAGTCAAAAACAAGGCTACTTAAAACAGGTTTTACAACCCAACTTGAATGTTTTAAGTCCAATGTGGTTACGCTCTCTTCAGGATTATGCTCGTATTCGCTTGGAATCTGATATAGTTGCACTTTCAACTCGAACTGAGCGTGTACAAGCTTCTTCCAACAGCGGTATTGATTCTATGTATTCAGCTGCTACAAAGGATGTTGTACTCCCATACTATCGTAGATCTTGGCTGAAAATTATGGAAGCAGTTGCTACTTTGATTGAAACTCAAGCGCCTTCAATGGTCGAAGCGCTTAGGAGCAATCCAGATGCTGAGCAGACGGGAAAACAGCCATCCAACCTCTTTTATATTCTATTTGGTTTGTGTATTGAGAGTCTTTCTCGTATCTCTAGTTCTAGTAGTAACAAATATGATACTTCGACCATTCCAATCTGTTTACGAGCCTTGTGCACTTTTGTTCAACCAACACTTGCCGGAAATCAATTTGTGCCAAAGGCCATCTTTTTGGAAATGATGAATGTATTTGATCGCTTAATTCAAACAGAAGGATATGCCATTCAAGGTGTTATTGTTGAAATTATACAGCGCTTAATACAAAGCTATGGAGAAAGTTACTTGTGCGACGATTTAGAAACCGATATACTTAACCAAACATTAGATCCTGAAGGATTTCCTGCTACAGCTAAACTCTACTACTTGTTGCGATTGCTGATCAATGTATTTTTACAAAATGTGCCAAAATTGTCAAACAAGCCAGCTAATACTCGCCGAAGTGAAGACTCAAAGGAAGACTTGACAAGCCTGTTGGGATTGTCACTTGATACACTAGCACAGCTTGTGGCAATCACACCAAAGAACTATAGAGTTGATTTACTTGCTATTTGTTTCCATGTATTTGCTAAAATATTGACCGAACATGAATTTGAAAATACGTTGGCACCTCGCGTCCTGGTTTCGCTCAAGATGGTATTCCATAATTTTGAAACAAATTTAGAAGAGAATGAATTGAACGCTTTGGCAAACGTTACCTGTTCCATCACTCATGCCCTTTTAGATCAATTCTTTGAGTAAGTGTGTGTGTGTGTTTTTTTTTAAAAAAAAAAAGGTAATGTTGATGTATACATTTGCTTATTTTTCTTTTTGACATAATAGACTAAGTGTGGCATCTCAAAAGAGTCGAATGCTAGCCGTTGTATTGATCATGACTGGTTGTCCTCAAGCTACTCTGAAGGATGGAAACGGTAGAGAGTCATTTATTTCTATGCTGAAGCAATCCATTGCTTCCACAAATCCAGAGGTATATATTTTAAAGATAGTCGACCAAGAGAAGCACCAAACTAATATTATATAATTAGCTTTCTACTACAGCTCATCAATGCTTAAGAAACTTCATTTCACTTCCTGAAAAGAAGAGTAGTATACCCGCTTTGGCAACACTGGGACAAGTCATTGTGAACAAGATGTTTTCATTCATTGTCACACGTGTCCTCTCTTTCAAGAATGACTTTGGTGAAAAGAGCGAAACTGAGTTATCGGCGCTTGGTGAAGACATAAAAACTATGCTGGCACTCCCAGCCAGTATATCTGATGAGCAAAGTAAGTAAACAAAAAGAAGAGGGGGAAAAGAATGATACAGTGCATTTATTTACCTTATTACTTATAGAGCCTCAGGTTTTAAGTATCGTTTTGCCCACATTGACAGCATTGCTTGAAGATCCACCTTACTCAGAAACTCAATCGGCAGTGCATAATGCTACACTGACGCATTTGTTAGCACTCGCAACCAGCACTCCGACTGTGTTCCGCGAGACTGTAGCACAATTACCGGCGGATGTTCGAACCAAGTTAGAATCTGCAATGCGTCATAGCATTCTAGCTAGTCAGGAACAGCAGCAACAGAAGCAGCAAAGAGAACAACAGCGAAGAGCTGCTTATGAGGATAGTAAACAGCCTACTATTACTCTTAAAATGGACTTTAGTAATTTTGGATAAATTTGTAGTGCTTTTTATCGGTTTTTTCATGTTTATCATAGAAAGAAAAAATCTTTTTTATATGTTTTATTATTATTATTTTTATATATTTACTTTATTATGACATTTAATAAATATCTAGATATGTTTTTATTGCTCAACTTTTAATCTATAAACGCTTCCCATCCACCGCTGATTCAATTTATCTTTCCCAAAAAAAAAAAAGAAGAAATGGCAATCGTGTCTGAGACATTACATTACATTATATTTGTATGATGTATTATTCATTTAATAGTAATTTTATTGTTGTTTAATGCAATGGATAATTTGTTTTTCTTCTCACCCTACTTTGATTTGGCCTTTGCCTCAGTTTTTGCCTTCATGACCTGACTATATTCGGTATTCAAAAGCGTATCCCAAAAAGTAAAGAAAGGTTGAGCAAAGTTTGTTTTAATACCATAAGCTTGATGGTGAATATCATGGCTAGAATAATAAAATATTAAAATGATGTCATTGAAACATAAACCCCAATAAATAATAATAATAAAAAAACTTTACTTACTATTTAACATTGTTTCCAAAGCAAACTGTCAAAGGGTCCCAAGGGAAAGCATATCCACAGTGGTCACCAACTAATTAAAGGAAATTGTATTTAAATTAAAAATGAACTGATTATTTAAAAAAGAAAATAGAAAATAGAATTGAATGAATGTTCTACTTACTTGTTTTTAAAGTAGAGAAAGTAAAAAAGTACATCCCCAAACGAGGAGACATACCAGTGACTTCAAAAGCCATGGCAGCACCACATGTATCCAATAAAAAGCCTTCTAAAGGGTGATTATAGAGAGCACCGAAAGCATAGGGCACATAAAGACGATGATGATGAGAATGCATGTATTTGTACATCCAGGAGATGGTATGTGCTAAGCGATGAAGAATATATTGATGTGTATCGACGATAACCCTATAATATATAATGATAGCAATGATAATAAAAGAGTGATTAGTAATGCTATTAAAACAAAAGAAAACTATAACTTTGCTGAGCTTGTCGATATCAACTTACATGGCAATAAAAAATTGAATAGAAGGAACAACATAATTCTGAACCGCACTTGCCATTTGTGTAGCCAAAGCAACAGTATGTTCATTAGATTGTCCAAGTGTGCTGAAAATGGAAAGAATGATAGTTGTGTATTTGTGCAAAGTAGCCTCTTGTTTCAGTTGGTCTGCAGCAGGATCGATATTTTTCATTAAGGCGATACCCAGGACTATTTGGACGACATGTTGGAGTGCGACCATAATTAAAACCTTTCCGAAAGATACTTTATTGCGTCTATTGCGATCTTCAGGTGTATGGATACGATATTTTTCGAAAAAGGGAATTTCTAGTCTCATCAATACTTCAAATACAGTGCACTGGGCCCAGTAAACAGCAATAGGCACCCAAACAGCCATCATCTCATCAGACCAAATATCCATTAGGCTCGCTTTTGCTGGAATTATTTTTAAACTAGCCTGTGCAGAAGTATTCATTTAGTTGTGATGAAATAAGAGAGAAAGAGAAGAAGAAACAGACAATAAAACTTTATTGTTTATAATGAAAAAAAAAAAAAAAAAAGTG
>VCJC01000518.1:27883-40596 GCA_024140195.1 Backusella luteola
GGGTACTTCAAGAGGATCTTGAGCCAACATTTCAGTAAGCGCTTGCTCCAATTTCTTTCTCTCGTCAGAACCTGGGCCATAATTTTTCTGCAAAATATAAACATTAGATTAGGTTACATTATTTAACAACAAATAAAAATCACTATACCATAGGCTCATTCTCGATGACAGGCAACTTGAAAGAGGCAAGGGTAGGAGTCTGATAAATTGACATTTTTCCAGTTTATACTTGTCTTAAACCAATCGAAAGTGGAAACAACACAGAGAAGAGAAGAAAAAAGGGAGAAACAGTAGTAAGAAAAGTGGGTTTATATAGTTTTTTTTTTAAGTCTTTTCTCACGAAACAAGTTAATTTAACTTTTTTGTATATGCAGTTTTCACACTTTTATTAGTACAATTCAAAATGACCCAGATCTTTGTTTAATGAGCTTCAAGGGTACAAGAAAGGCATAGGGTGGATGCATGTGAGTGACTTTTAACACTATCTTTTTTTAAATATAAACGTTTGAGATCGATTAAGCCATACCATTTAAAGCAAAACAATCCAAAATGATAAACAAAACAACAAGCTTCAAACGATCGAATCAGGTTGAGACTATTTTATAAAAAAAGAAATAAAATAGTCATACTAACGTATAAACAACACTAAAAGTTTAATAGCACAATAACCTTAATCATGTAACAGTTTCTAGGTGAGAGATTGTGATATCATTCATCAGAAAACATGGGGGAAATGTAAAGGAGAAAAGATGTCTATTTTGCCGATAAAAAAAATGAAAGCCATGAGCCTGTCAAACCTTTAATGGCCGCAAGGAAGAAACGAAAAATTTAACCGGAATGATAGATAAAGGCAGGCCGCTGTTTAAGGGTTACTTTTGTTTCAGAACTTCAAAAAAAAAAAAAAGCTGCGCATGCACCAAAAATGATACTGGCAGTGCGTTACACATATTGAAGTAAATTAGGTGAATAAAAAGCTTTATGACAAAGTTTTTTTACAGATAATTCATTACACAATAGTTTAAAGCATAATATGGCAAGGACGAACAAAGCATGGATTTCTAGACATCATGGAAAGGTAGAAACAGGCGGAGTATCAGTGTAGCACCGAAATGATAGACTGATGACTCGTTAATGAACCCAAATGCTTGTAAAAAAAAGCACACACACACTTTCAATTTATCACCACGAATACAAAAGTAATGTAAAGCAAAAACCCGGATCAAGCGGCAATTCACCAGATACTTTGACACCTCGAGTGCTAAAATAAAGCGAGAGAACATGTATTGTTAAATGACCCTCCAGGATGGATGTCATTAAATGATTGCAGATCGTTAATATTCAGTCAAAACCCGACCAATAAAAGTTGAAATATAGGGGAACGATATTAAGGATGAGCGAGATGTTAAATTTAATATGGTATTTATAGCAACCTTGTTCAAGTCATTATCTCTTATTTGCGTTGTGATTTTCGCCATCAATTTAACATCACTGGCAAAAATAACCGGGATATGGATCAACTGGCTTTGATAAGCTTTTAAGATGGATAAAACTCCTTTTTATACAGCATAGTTCCGATATTGACAGAAGCTCTCTCTCCAATCCAAACATGTGTCATGTGGTTAAAACTATCACCACCAATTTGGCATCTCCACTATTTATTTTTTGAAAGTGCGCAAATAAATAATGGAAATGATGTACTCTGCGAAAAACGTCACTTTTTTTTTTTGTTATTTTACCTCTTTTTTTTTTCTTGCTTCATGTTACTCCCATACCTTTAATGAATTCCGAATATGAATACTACTATAAGCCTGCTTTATCTACAGTTGAAGGTCGCTTAAAGCAACTCAAAAAGTTACCAACGACGCAATGGAAACTTGTACATAATGACCTCATTCCAGTCTATTCCAATGTCGAGCAACCCTCGTGCTTCAAAGTCACAAAACAATTAAACATTGTCAATCTTGAAGAAATATATACTGCTCTATCCACAACTAGCTTACGAGCTCAATGTAACATATTTTATTACGACGTTTAGTTTCAAAATGCGGGCTTCATTAACTTACTTTCCCCCCCTCATTTTTTATCTTTGCGATTGTTAGGGTGTCAACTATTCAAAGATATAACTGTTGTTGATACTCCACAATCAAATACAAGTGTCCTCAAGGGACTAACAACAGAACCAGCGCAGAACCAGCAAAGGTTTGCTATCCAATTATAAAAATATGCAATTGCACATACTTAGACAAATAAAAGCAGTAGTGTTCTTTGGGTGGAGCGCACCGAAAAGAAAGCAAACCATGCCAGCTACATTGCCACTTCGTTTTCAACACCCTCTTGCACAACATCTGATTTTTTTATGGCCTGTCATGTAGAAAGCCGATTTGACATGGCACATGTCACACTCTACTGCCAATTCGATCAAATCACGCCCGAGGCACTCATTCTCTATGTAAATAAACTAGTAAATATTCGACTGTTGGGCTGGATTAGCCATTACGACCACGATATTGAAATAGTACACACAAAATTCAGCCAGGATGCTTTACAATTCGAATATCAATTCAAAAAGAAGAGTGAAAAGCGATACAGCATAAGCCAGCCGATGGATATTGGCATGGCCAGCACAACTCATCGACGGTTTCAAAGTGGCTCGTGGGATCAGGAATCCATTGTAAGTCATGTGTATCAGCAACGGGCAGGCAGGAATATTTCAAGCTCGCATCTTGCATCATCGTACCAAAAGACGGGCTACAGCCAAGAGGAAGAGGAAGGAGAGACCATTGCGCCAGAGAAGGAGATGAGAATACAAGTGATGGACCATCCCAAGATAACACTAACATTACCTGATCACCCTGATGAATCCAACCGATTTGCTCAAATGTGCTTAAACTGCTATTACCGAAAAGACAAGGGTTACACGATACAGCTGATTCATCCTGTCCAATTCATGCAATACTTTACAGAGAGCAACGATGCATCCTACTTTTGTGTGCGCTTGGCAATCGAAACATCGAGTAGCCGCATATGCTGTGTCAATAACAATAATTGGCCTGTAAGACCCTCGCTACTGCTATCAAGCGAATATGAGGACAAGGAAACAAGCACAGATGACGATGACACCCAGGAAGATGATATATTTGTGGATGGAATGGAATCATTTAAGCCACAGCCACAAGTCATAAAGGAACTGCCGATTCTGCGCTCTTCTCACTCAACACCAGTGTCATCGACTTTGAAACCGTCTGAGCCACTAAAAGATAAAAGGTAAGGAAAGGGTGGTCATTCATTACGAATATTCATTTATTGGTTTGGATAGTGAGGACAGTCGCCTCGAGGAAGCCGCGCATGAAGTAAGGATCCCAGATTCGGATCCACTTGCCATTCGACAAATCTATCCTCGTTTTATAGAATATCTTGAAGCAACACCCCAGGCTATTTTGCAGCTACCAACAATTGAAAATGGAAATGTGTCTATTTCAAGGCTAGATGTGCCCAACCATCCTTTGGGTGCCATTGTAACAAGCACAGTGTGGAACGATTGCAGCATTTGGGATGTAAAGGCCGTACTGGAAAACCCAGGTGCTCGGAAAATATGGGATCCTCTCTTTGAAGATGCACAGTTGGTTTACTCGTTCTCTTCTTCAAGCAGTATTTGGCATACAAAACGGAAGGCCACGTGGCTTTTGCGAGCATTCGATGCTGTTTGCTTTCATAGTGAATACAAATCGGACCATTTCATCAACATTTGCTCCACATCGTGCCCATCAAACGATACCTATCAACATCAAGAGTTACCACAACCAACCTCGAGTCATGCCCGTGCTACAGTCGATTTGAATGGCATCCGCTTAAAGAAAATCGACAGCCAATCCGTGTCATTCGAATCCGTGCTATTGATCCAGTTACCCAGTTCTTGGCTAAGCCTACCTCCCACCGTCCGCTCCTTTGTCTCTCAATGCTCCATCATTCAACACGCCAAAGAGTATTTTGATGACTACGGCGCCCCTCCCAGCATAGAGGATATGGCCTGTGCGTTATTATTAGATGCAACCTATGATCATGACGGAAAGAGCTGGCGATGTGAATATACCCGCCACGATACCCAAAACACATCAGCTAGTGAATCCAAGGCAACCCACATTCATATTCGACTGGATAAAAGACGCTGGGCCAAAGAGAAAAACAACCATTATTCTGTCGTGATTGATCCACCCCCCTCGCGCTATACCGCCATAGAGAAGAGCTGTGATCGCTTTGGCATTTGGTTGACGATAGAACATGATGAAGAGTTCATCATTCCGCTATGTGGCAAGATATTGGTATTGATCAAGCCAAACGATGCATTTACAGAAAGCATGGATAAACCCATGTCCATCAATGGTGTTTCTATTGCCATCGAGCCTCCAGCGCAGCATGTGGAAAAGAACCATTCTTTCTCTGAAAACTTTTTGCTGGATGAATTGGTAGAAAAGAAAACAGTGGCGCCTAATAAAACGTCGGTGATGGATCATGCAAGTATGATCTTTTCGTTTTTGAAGCAAACTGATGAGCAATTTGGATGGACAGTCATGTCGGATAATACCAAGACAGGGACCCGTATATGCAAAAAATCAGGATCCAAGAGTGGTAGTATAAAAGAGGAGGAAAACGAAAAGGCTGTGCTGAACGTGCCCGAACCATTCATGATTTATAAAGCAACAAAGGTCATTGAGAATTTCTCGCTGGATGAGGTTATATCTGTAGTGACGGATATTGATCAAATTAGAAGGGCATATGATGATACGATTGATGGCATAAAATTACACCGTCAAGTGGAACCTGGTTGCAGGGTAGTGCGTCAGTCTGTCAAGGCCATCTTTCCCTTCAAATCACGAGACCTGTACACATGCACTTGCCTTGCCCAAGAATCCTCCTCGCTTGCCGTGGAGCCTACCAAGCGCACTTTTTATATTGAAAGCTCATTACCCGATTATCGCCCAGAGTCGGAGGATATCAAGAAACCTGTTGGTAACTTGTTTATTTCTGGTTGGATATTAGAGCCTGTTGACCCGTACACGACCACAACAAATCACCCCATCCCGTCTACTCGAGTGTGCTATGTCGCTGCATTGGATCTAGGACAGTCTGTTCCTTCCTATATCAGCAACCATGTCGCAAACAGCTGGCTTCCCAAGAAAATTCAAGCAGTTGAAGGCTTTCTAAAGTCAAAAGAGCCGCCACCTTACCTTGTCCAGCCTTCATCGCCACTTGTTTTCATCAATAATCATCTTCGGAGCGAAACCCAGGAGGGATTCGAATTAAAAGAAACACAAACCACGTACGATAGAAAGGAGCATGTCTACAGGGTTGTGAATCAATGGTCCGTGTCAGAGCCCTCGATAAAAACGGCCAATACAAAACCAGATGAAAGCGCCATTCCATTCATCGCGCATAGGAGACCAAGTCACGGTACAGCCTTTGCAGAGACAATGTATAGAAGAGGGTCCCTCCCATCTGGGATTCTGAAAAAACGTATAGGACCGCTTAGTGAAAAGGCAGCCTCTTCAAAAGATGTGACCTGTCTGGAATGCCGAATAGATTTACGATCGTATCCAAAGGGCTATGAAATGACGTGTCATCTATGGGATATGTCTGAATTCAAAAGGGATATGACGGGCAAGCTAACTGTGCTGGTAACAGAACCACCACTCTCCAATCTGATGAATAACAGCGATGGGAAAAAGCACAATAAGCATACGATCCTCATGACGGCAGACATCACCCTTTCAGACGCCACACTTGAACTTGAGTTTGAATTGGTGCCGGCTGGTGAAGAGGCCATCCAAAGGCGAGGCACTCGGTTAACGGTGTCTGGCGTTTTGGGTGAAGAGGATAACAAGGAGTGGGATGGGATTATGCTGATGAATGGCAAGGAGCTAACCCTGGGGAAGGAAACCGTACTGGATTATGTCCAGGAATACGACATTGATCGCGAGGATGATGCAAGGCCATCTATCGAGTATCCTATATTAGAATCAGAAGCGGTGGTTGAGGAGCCAGACTCTATTGACAACCAAACACAGGATGAAGAAGAGGAGGAAGAGGAGAAAAACCAAGATGCCGAAGAAAAACTAGGCGGTATACAATGCATAGGAGGAGGTGTTGTAGCCACTGCTATTGGGAATGTATCTGCTGGAGTAAATGTAAGTCATTATTCATTATAGGACGTAGTGGTGTCTGACTAATTTATATACATAGAATCTGAGTGCCCGAATGATGATTCCATTTAGAGCAGCTTCGCAAACATTTTTATCCAAAGATGAAACTGCAAAGGAAGAAACCTCCACATCCAGCGCCATAAACAGCCATCCAGATACAGACGATGATAATGAAGAGAGTGGAAACTTTAGAGCAAACACAGATTCATTGCACGAAGTACGGGTACTACGTAAATCATCAGACACCATGAAGAAGGGCATGCTTCTGATGTTTATCTGCTGCGGACTCTCGATTGTGCTGGCATTGCTGCTGCTGCAATTTATGTTGGAAAGATACTATACATCATTTACAGTGTCTTCCACACTAAGCTCACTAGATGAATCCATCGAAAAGGGCATTGTACATAGATTAATTCAAATACCTTGGTTTGGTGGCTGGAATATACAGTTAATTGCGATTAGACCAAACATGAATAAATAAATAAATAAGTAAATAAATAAATAAATAATTTTGTAATTTTACTTTCTGCTATTTATCACATTTTATAATGGCAGCCATACCTGTTGATTTTGATTTTGAAAGCTACATCAACAACTACCAAAGTAAATAGAACTTGCATACGCGCAGTATGTTTAACTAACAACAAAAACAGGCTACACGCGTATTTCAAGAGCTTTGTTCATTGCAAAGCAATGTGACCCTCTTGCAGTAGAAGCTTATAAATTTGCCATTGCAGAAATCAAAGCAACCACGCTCAACACCACGAAATACATGACCACTGTCGACGCCCTCAATACTGTTTTACGCAGACAAGGACAGCCTTTGTTTGCTCCCGATCAAGATTGGGTGATGAATACAACACAGTCAAGCAAGACCACTCTCGACAGTCTTGAAAACGACTTGAAGTCTGCAAAGCTCAACGTGTTTAAAGAAGAAATTAGAGCAAGTATTTATCATTTGACTCCATTGGCGTATACTAATATCTTTACACCAACAGCTGGCTCATATCAAGTTGGGCGAGTACTATTATAAGAAGGGCGATATTCCTTCAGCCATAAAGAACTACATTCGTACACGTGATTACTGCACCCAGAGCGAACACATCATCGAGATGTGTTTTGACAATATCAAGGTGTATCTTGATGAAGGTAACCACTCGCCTGTGATCCAAACATACATTGCACGTGCAGAAACCACCGCCAACATGCCCGACAAAGTAAACACGACCTCCAAACTCAAGTGTTGTCGAGCCTTGGCTTTGCTTGGAGGCTCCGACTCCAACAGATATCGCAATGTCGCCAATACACTCACCGAAGTTGCCTTTGACTCAAACCCATTCTTCAGTGATGTCATGTCACCCAACGATGTGGCCATCTATGGCGGCTTGTGTGGACTGGTCTCGTACGATAGACGCCAGCTTCAATCCAACATTTTAAACAACACCAACTTTAAAAACTTTTTGAGCTTGGAGCCTGGACTTTACCAACTTGTGGAGGCATTTTATCATTCCAAATATGCAACCTGTCTCGAGTTGCTGGACAGATACAAAGACTACATGACATTGGATGTTCATCTCCAACCTCACATCCTTACACTTGTACAGTTGGTGCGCGAAAAGGCCATTGTGCAGTACTGCATTCCTTATTCTACAATCGACATGAGAAAGATGGCGGTTTCATTTAATATGACGGTGGATCAACTGGAAGATGAGCTGGTGGAGCTGATTGGTAAAAAGGAGAAGATTGCTGCTCGTATTGATAGCCATGAAAAGGTAAACTTGGATTCATCATCATGAGGGGGAGGATATGACTTAACCTGTATGATAATGATAGATCTTGCGCACCAAGAACCAAGAGAAGCGTAATCAAGCCTTTGAGCGTTCTCTCGTAACTGGTGACAACTTTGAGAAGTCATCAAAGGCTTTACTATTAAGACTAAATCTATTAAAGGCCAAAATGATTGTCGAATAAAGCTATTAAAGGCCAAAATGGTTGTCAGTTAACTGCTATTATTATTATTACTGTGGTCATTTCGAAAAATTTATATACATCAACATTTACAATAATAAACTATGGCTTGAGTGTACAAAATGCTTATTCTATTTATTATTGCTTATTGCTTGATTATTATCATGCCTTTGTATATGTATTTTAAACACAAAGATTCGTCTGAGTTTAAATTCACGGCGTATGAACATAAAAAGAAACTTTTGTTGTATTTTTATTGTTATTATTCGTCTTTTTCTCAGCGAAATGAGTTCAGAGGCTCCCATTAATGCTGCAAGTATAAAGCTATTCTACCCAAGTATTTATGCTAAGTACAAGTTAAACAGGGTCATACATTTGCCAATGCCGCAGAAGATTATGAAGAAAAGGAAATGTTTAAAGAAGCAGCAGAAGCTCACACCAATGCTGCAGGTACTTTTTACTATTGTAATCAAGAATGAGATTTAGTAAGCTGATTATACGCTTTTAGCTCGTTTTCAAGTGGCAATATCCGACGCACTTGATAAAGAGGTAATTTGTTTTCTTTTTTTCAAAAGATACAAGCCCAATGCGACTGATAGTGCAGATCCAATTTAGGCTATAAAAACACTTCAATTGCTCAGTGCCAACCATACTCGAAAAGCCCAAGAACTGAGTCGAAAATTTCAAAGAATACAAGTATCGGAGCGTCAGCAACAGCTAAAGGAAGGCAAAAACAGAGGCGGTCTATTGAACGCCTTGCCCGACAAACAAAGAGCATCGCCCGCCGCAAGTCTCGTCTCACGGCTAGCTAATAAAAACATGTCTTATTATAGCGAAGGATCGCAGCAGCTTGGGGATGGCATTGGTGGCTCTTTTGCTTTACTAGCGAATGTATGTGTAACGAATGGTATTTATATTTATATTTATAAAATGAGCAATGGTTAAATCAACCAATGATGAAATGGAATAGGACGGGACAGAAGTAGAGAACTCGGATCCATTCAATAAATTCCTCGAAGTGGTCGAAACACTGGTGCAGCAACTGTCTAACCCAGCCGTTGCATTTGCCTCTGCTCCATTGAATGAAAACGACTATCCTCTTCCTTTACCGACTCAGGAAACACCGGAACCCAATGAGGAGGACAAGGAGGAGGGATCGGATGAAGAAGTCAGTGATCCAAATCAAATGATGGAATCCTATTACTTTGTACCCGAGCCTAAGGGTTTTTACCACTCGGAGCAAAAGAAGATTGAGCAAAGGTACTTGTATTATCCTACAATTCCAGAAATATTCATGCCCTCGTCTCCCGATTAGAAATCAGGCAAACCTTGATTCTGAAAACGAAAAATTGAGACAACAAATTGCACAATTAACAAAGAAAATTAAAGTTTTGGAAAAGGTAAGCTGGATGGATATAAAATAGCTGATACTAAACATTATTGCTTAATAGACAGCCGAGGAAAGTAACATGCTTAAAAGCAGTATATTACAGTTTCGAAATGACGTGCATAAACAAGCAAAACGTATTATGCAATCACAGCATGAATCAAGCATGAGATCCTCAGCAACAGCACTGCTGGGCCCAGGAAACGCTCATGCTCCTATACATAGCTCACTTCGCTACCCTATTGCATCTGGGGGTAATGATTTAGGTAAATTTTAATTTCTATCAATTCAATACTTGCTTATATTCATGCAATTTAAACAAGTGGCAAGGCTTAAGGATCTGGAAGAGGAAAACCAACAACTTCAATTGCAAAACGAAAAACAAAAGGTGGTGATGAACAAATATCGGGATCGATGGGAATCGCTCAAGGAGAATGCCAAGAAGAGAAGATCAACCACTAAAGAAGAATCAGAAAGCCAACTTCAATAACCATTTAAAACATACAAAACAAATCATCATTTCTAATAACAATATACATCTTATTTAATAAATGAAAAGCAAAAGTAAAAAAAAAAAAAATAGCATCAATCCTCTTTTTTTTTCTTTTTTTTAATGATAATAATAAGAGGGGGGGATCAACTTGAGATAAAAAAAAAGGCTATTTATAAATATATTTTTTTAAAGTTTAGTTTGAAAATCATACAAAGTGGATATAAAATATTAAAGCCTTCTTTTCTTGATCAAAAATAAACCAAACCAACTCAAAAACAGATCTCAACATCCATAAACACACTCACGCTATTTTTACGTCCAAAAAAGGAAATTTTTAAAAAAAAATACGGTTGTGATTTTGCAATTTTTTTTCGGAGTATAAAGTGCTCCAGTAGCATAGTTGGTTAATGCGTAGTGCTTATAGTTTACAGCTATACCTGAGTCACGCTAAGATCGCGAGTTCGATCCTCGCCTGGAGCACAAAAAAATTTTACTCAATTTTTTTTTTTTTTGCCTAAGGGCCCCCTTTTTTTATTTGCAACTATATTGTAGATATCACCTTGTTTTTATGATGATTGTACAGTAAATTCGCGAATAAAGTGAGAGGTGAAGTGGTATTGACACGTTTTAGCACATAGCAAGAGAAATTTGTATTCAGATAAATACAGAAAAAAAGCTTACATGTTTACACCTCCCCATTATATAATGGTATTTTGATATATCACCATTAAGGATTGGCTATTTTAAAATAGAATTTCTAATATTAGGATGTACCATCTCTTTTAGTATGGTATCACTTCACTGATATATACCAAAATCTAGAATATAATTCTTTTTTTTATGTATATGTAATTATCCTCTTTTCTGTTTCAATTTTAAAAATATGATGTCATGTTGCTTAATTCATCTTTTTATCGTACCTAACAAGACATACCTCTGTATTAGGATTTATTTATTAAAAAATTATATCATGTAAAATATATTGACAAGAAAAAAAAAAAAAGATAGCTCTCATAGGCGCTTTTCGAATTTTTGGACAACCTCTTCAATAGAGGAACCCTTAGTTTCAGGAATCATAAAGTAAGTAAAGACAAACGCAAAGGCAGCAATGCCTACAAAGATAGCAAAAGAGTACCCTTGAATAGCATCAAAAATAATAGGGAAACATTGACCAATCAAGAAATTCATTGCCCAGTTCATAGCAGTAGCAACGGCCCCGATAGAAGAAGAGGCGTAAGAAGGACTTATTTCAGAGGTTAACATCCAAGGAATAGATCCAATTCCAATAGCAATGGAAATAACAAAGCCAAATATAGTGACAATCAAAAGTGGGCCCACTTTATAAACATAACCAATAATCAAGAGGGCAGAAAAGACACAAGTGCCTGCTTCGGCAAGCAAGAGCAAAGGACGACGGCCCAGACGATCCACTAAAATCATGCAGAGTATAGTAAAAACAAAGTTGATGACGGTAGCAACAATAGCCAAGTACATGGACATTTGACTATCAAAAGATGTATTGAAAATGGTAGTAGAATAATACATGAGAACATTCATACCAATGAGCTGCTGGATCGCATGAAGTACGAGAGCGATCAAGGTGATACGACGTGTAAGAGGATCCTTAAATATTTGAATCATATTCATAGATTTACTGTTACCTTCCTTATGAGTAACAGCACCTTCTTCTACTTGAGTATCCTCAAATCCATTTTTATTACCACTCTTGCTAGTGTCAGAGTCATTCGTCTTGTTACCAAGAATAACTTGGGCAGCTGTAGTACCAAATTGACCTTCGACCATACCAAAAAACTCGTCATCAATATTTGCATCAGAACGAAGTTTCTGGAGACTTTCTCTTGCTTCCTCGATACGGTTGATTGAGATGAGATAGCGAGGAGATTCAACACAAGAATACATCATAAAGAATTGTACAATACCAGGAATAGCAACAATGGCGTAATTGAGACGCCAGAGAGGAACATTAGCAAGAGGAAGGCCAATCACAGTCGCAAGTAAAATACCACTAACGATGGAAAATTGATGACAAGTACCCATGGTACCACGAGCCTTGACAGTAGCGATTTCACCAACATAAGTTGGAGTAGCAAGAGAATTCAAACCACAAGAGAACCCACATAGGATACGACCAACAATAAACATGGCAGGGTTAACGGATACAGAAATCAAGATTCCACCAAGGACCCAGAAGATATTATTATAGATGATGGTCCTTTTACGCCCAAATTTAGTTTGAATACCACCACCAATAAAGCCACCAACCAATCCACCAACACTAAAAGAAGAAAGAGCAAAACCCCACAACGCATTATTCATAGGTAAACAATCAGGAAAGGCCTTGCTAAAGACATGCTCAGAACCATTGATGCAAGCATGGGTAGCCTCACCTGGAACATTAGCGGATCCAGTAACCCAACCATTACAAAAGGATCCAAGACTGGCCACAATCACACAGTAGACCATGTAGCCTGGTAGTTTTAGTTCAAAGGAATTCATTAAGAAAGTATTAGATGATAGAAAGCAAAGAAAGGAGGTTCATCTTCTATTTATACATGATTTTCATGCAAAGGGTGTAACACACATTCTCTCTCTCTCTCTCTCTCTCTCTCTCTCTTTTTTTTTTATATAAAGTTTGTTCACGTTTCCG
>VCJC01000518.1:42261-60314 GCA_024140195.1 Backusella luteola
TTTCTCCTTTTTTTGTATAAATAGAATGTCGTTGGTTAATATTATTAACGTTCAAGTTTTGGATAATCCCACTGCATTCACAAACCCTTTTCAGTTTGAAATCACATTTGAGTGCAATGCTCCCTTAAAAGATGGTAATAATAACGACATTATGAATGGATAACACGCATTTTTTACCTTTTTATTTATCATAACAATAATAATGTAATATATCAGATCTTGAATGGAGAATGATCTATGTTGGTGCAGCCGAGAGTTCAGAATATGATCAAGTACTTGATTCCATCATGGTTGGTCCTATTCCCGTTGGTGTAAATAAGTTTGTCTTCTCTGTAAGTTTACTCCTCTTCATATCGTGCCAAGTCATTTCTAACGTACTTTTAATAAGGCTGATGCTCCCAAAATCGAATTATTACCCAAAAAAGACCTGTTAGAAGTTACTGTTGTTTTGCTTAGTTGTCTCTATAATGATAGGGAATTCGTTCGTGTCGGTTATTATGTGAACAATGAATATATTGATGAAGAGTTGCGTGAGAACCCACCAGAGAACGTCATTATTGAAAAGTTACAGAGAAACATTTTGTCTGATAAACCAAAAGTAACAAGATACACAATTGATTGGACCAATCCTCAGAACGAGGTGCCTCAGCAACAACAACCCGCAGCAGATCAGGTAGGATTGAAGAGGGGGAGGGGATACTCTTAATACGTGTTTATAATGCTAATACACGCTATATCATTAGGATATGATGGTTCAGTAGAACATATTATAACAAATAAACGCAACCACAACAACAACAACAACCTTATTTTCACTCTTATTATTAATAAATAATAAATCTAACAAATTGTATACTTATTACCACTATTATTGTTATTTTTATTAGTTTTTATTTATTAAAAAAAGGGCGTTTTTGGACTGCAATAATAATGGGCGTTTTTATATTAAAAATTAATTAAATTCAGCAATGGAGACTTGGTTGGGTTTCTTTTTTCCCATAGCGTCGCACAAAGTGCCCATGAACTGTGTGCGGTAGATATATTTTTGAGTATATTCAATGGCGCTAGGCTTGACATTCTCGTCTTCATCGTCATCAGAGTCACTAAAATCGCATGAATATCCATTGGTTGCAAGGCGTGCTCTTCGGTGTGAATTCTGAAGAGAGAGGCCTGAAAGCTTTTGAGATACCTCTTCCAAGTCACGTGACTTGATTGTCAATCCTCTGTCAACATCACGAATCATTCGATGCAGACTGTAAAGGGATAGAGTGCTATTTTGTAAAGTCAGTAGACTGTTTTATGTTATATTTAAAGGTGACATTACTTTGAACTGTGTGAGATAGAAAGTTGATGGCGTTTTTTAATTTCGTGTACTTTAAGCTCCAGTTGCTCAAGCAAAACTAAAGTAGCGGATGCAGAACCCTCTATTTCATTCAAGGACTTTCTGGCTTCTTCGCTCAGTTCACGAGCATCCATCAAATCAATCAAACTACTGCTCAATTCTCGATCCATCAAATCCTCGATATTCTTTCGCTTTTGAATCACTAATGTAATACACGTAAGAATCGCACTACTGTCATTGTATATTTTTCCTTACATTTATCAAGATTGTCAGTTAGGGCTACAAGTTGTTCCTTCATTGTTTTGACATGCGGTTCCGTTGTGGACATATTGCTTTGTAAATCCTCCAAAATCTTCTTAAAGGTGGCTATATCGCTCAGATTCCATTGAGTAGCTTCTTTTAAATCTGCAACGGTTTTTGAACTTGAAGCACGCTTTGCTTTTTCTATCTGATCAGCTACACGTTTGAAGAGCAATTCATTCTTTTAAAAAAAAATAGGTTGTGTCAATTCAAAGTGTTCACACATCATTATATCATATGTTACCTCTTTTAATGCGTCTGTGGTCTTGAAATAACTTCGCTCAAATAGGTAAGCAATGCCTTGTTTATCAGTAGATACAGGTCCCTTTTCATTTCCTGTTGATGTAGTGGCGGTGCTTGTAGTTGCTATACTTTCGACCTTTGTAGATGTGGTTGCAGTAGGTGTTGTGTTCACAAGGGAAGGTGTGCTAGCCGCGGGGGCAGCACTCTTGGCACCAGGGGATGAATCAGAAGTGCTGGGTGCTGCTGCTGCTGCTACTGCTGCTGCTGCTGGTGCCGATGCCGGTGCCGGTGCCGGTGCTGGGGTAACTGTTGAGCTTTTAGTTACACTTCCAGATTCACCTGTATTTGCTGCAGCTGTGGTTGCTGTAGTTGAAGCGGCTGGCTTTTCTGTGTTGTTATTACTAGCGGCAGCGCCAAAAGATGAGGTTGATCCAAATGCCGGCGCAGCATTAGGATTCTTGGCACCCTCGACTGTGTTCTTGGCTAGTGCGCCGAAACCAGAGGAAGAACCAAAGCTTGGAGATGCATTGGGATTGGCGGCACCAGGAACCGTATTTTTGGCTAGTGCGCCGAAACCAGAGGTGGAGCCAAACGCAGGTGTTGTGTTTGGTGTTGAAGCGCCTGGTACTGTGTTCTTTGCAAGCGCACCGAAACCAGAAGTAGAGCCGAATGCAGGTGCTGTGTTTGGTGTTGTAGCACCTGGTACTGTGTTCTTTGCAAGTGCACCAAAACCACCTGTTGTTGAAGAAGAGGATCCGGAGCTAGCAGAAGCTGTGGTGATATTTGGAGATCCAAAGGATGATATGGTTCCAAACGCAGGTATGGTAGTAGGTGCACCAAACAAGGAGGTACTAGGAGCAGGTTTGGCAGAGGATGAGCCAAACAAGGAAGTAGTACTGGGAGCAGGCTTGGTAGTAGATGCACCAAACAAGGAAGTGCTAGGAGCAGGTGTGGTAGAAGATGCACCAAACAAGGAAGTGCTAGGAGCAGGTGTGGTAGAAGATGAGCCAAAGAAGGAGGAAGTACTGGGAGCAGGCTTGGCAGAGCCAAAGAGAGTTGGTTTGGAGGATGTCTCTGGACTTTTCACAGTAGATGTACCCTCTTGCTTTGTCTCGGCTGATTTGAAACCACCAAAAGGGGTTGAAGGTTTTGCAGAAGCAGTAGCACCAAAAGATGATTGACTACCAAAGCCCATGGTACTAGTGGAACCAAAAGCAGGAGTGGAACTAGTATTGAGTGTGGCTCCCATGCCCATGCCCATGCCCATTGTTGGAGCTGCTGGGAGTTTTTGAGCGCTAGCAAAACTTGCAAAAGAGCCTGATCCACCACTATTATTCATAGCAGCACCAAAAGAGCCGAAACCAGACTGAGTGGGGTTCGAGGTTGTCTTGCCACTCAATAGGTCTGAAAAGGATGCGTTTGAAGTGCTGGGCTGGGTGAGAGCAGATCCAAAACCGGATGCGGCTGTGGTAGGGGTAATGGTTGGTTGGGAGGTGCTCTTGGGAGGTTCAGATGAAGGAAGGTTATACTTTTCACCTCTACGTGCCATTTCAACATTATAGCAGTGATATGCACCAAACTGTCCTTCATCATTAATATAGTAAAAGACGGGGAAAGGTTCCACGGGTGTGTCATCTTCACTTGCATCAAAAGGAGCCAATTTTTCATCCGCAGCAAAATCAACAGCCAAACCAAGAGGATAAGTATCTTGTGATTCGTCGGTCAAGGGCAATGTTGCAGTGCCGTTTTCAGGCAACATCCAAGTATTCCATTCTCCATCTTCACTCTCACCTACCACGGATATTTCATTTGAAGCAGCGTTTGCAACGATGATGGCATTGCTCATTTCCTTTCCCAAACGAGGTATAAGCTCCATGTAGAAGTGATTGCCGCGGCCCTCAGAGGCAAAGATGGGCGTGATTTCTGCAAGGCGTGTGTATCCCTCTTGCTTTGATTGATTGATTTTTCGGTCAATGATATACGCATCGTTTTCAAAGTCGAATTCTTCACTCTTGAAAGGGGAAGTATAAATAGCGAAAAACACATTGTTGTCAATCCACAACACATCCTGAACTGTAATTACAAACAAACCATCAATATCATGCCATTCTGTTCCGAATTGATATAATACTAACCAAAGCGCATTCCTCTTTCATCACACATGTCGGCTGGGATATCCAATACATCCTTTGCTTGTCCGTTGGTGTCATAAGCGATTAAAGTTCCCTCCTGATTACCACAGACAATTTGCTTTCCTTTGCGCGACCAACACAGCGCAGTGTAATTATTCAAAGGGAATGTGCAGCAGGCAGCCCCTGTTTCAACATCCATCAACGCAATAGTGTGGTTTGCATACAGAACGGCAATGAGATTGGGGTGAGCCTCTGGGTTTGGTTTAATCTCGAGTGTTGCATTGGATAAATTGATTGTTTTTGCAGGTTGAGCTTGCTCTCTCTTTTATGCACAGAAATATTAACTAGCGTATTCAATCAACAATGACAACATTCTTACTTACATCCCGTTTAATATCCTCAATCTGATAAACAAGGAGAGTGTTGTCACTTGTGGTGATAAAGACGCTGGTTTCCGTAGCAGACAGCTTGATTTGTCTTACTTTTGATGAAAGCGGAACAGAAATCTTTTCATCCAATGCGCTCACTTCACCTTTCTTTGTATTGTAAAAGCATGTACGAAGCGCCTTTGTACTTCCATAAATGAAACCTTGATAAGGAGAATGCATATTAATAAAGTAAAACCAAATGAAACAAGGAAATAAAACTCATTCTAACCTGTAATAGTTCCAGCTACAAAGTATCGCAACTTGCTAGAACAAGCAAGCAAAGACACAGGTGTAGGGTATTCTGATTGAGTAAATGGATCTGCTTGAATTGACACTTTGGCATCTGGTACAAGACTAGTAAATTTGAAAAACTAACAATTAGTCAGTAACTGAGAAATTCGTGTCAAAATCAGCCATTTCGTTTGTTTATTCTTATTACTTCAACGTCAACTGGATCTAAGCGTTCCAAAGAATCCGATAGCACTCCATAAGGGTTCATACTTGTTATTTTGTTTTGAATAAGAAGAGATAGAAAAGCAATCAAAAAAAAAAGGTGAAAAATCAAAATGAAAACTGCGCGAGATTTTTAATGCCAGTCACGAAAAAGTACACCTTTGTTCCAATGCTCTTGATATGTTGCCAATCAATCATATGCTACATAAATGGTCAGTATACAACTTGATTATTAATGTATATATTCGTAAATAAGGCTCGGTGATGCGTTTTTTATGTTGTTAACCTTGCAAAAGTAAGTTTTACTAAAAGCGTGTTGGGTTTATTTTGTTGATATGCTTAATCAAGCCATCATTGCTATATAAAGTGTTAGTGAGCTATCCCTTTTAATAACTATAAGAATAAAACTGTTTCATAGACAAGAACTAAAAAAAAAAGTTGATAGTACAGAGCATGTGGCCCAGGCGTGTGGTGTAATATAGATTGATCATGGTATTGTCCAACTTGTAACCCTTGGAGCTGATGTACAAGTTTTGAAGATCCCGATCCATAGAGTTTATCTGGATTGTATTCATTATGTGTTATAATCCATATACGTCTGCAAAGTATCAAGTATTCACATTCGTGTTTACAACTTGCCGATTTCGTAGCATAATCAAGTTTCAGTGGTGTTACAATCAGATGACTCAACAAAGAGTACTGTCCCATTGCCAAGATAACATAAGAAAAAGAAAGAAAAAGAAAAAAAAAGGTGACACAAGTTTTTTTTAGGATTAAGGTGATTTTTTTTATGACCGATCCTTGGTTTTCCTTTCCTTTTTATCTTTTCCTCTACAAAAAAAAAAAGACAAAGAATAAACATACGAACGAACTTTATAATGTATTCTAATTCCGGTAGATATCGTAAGTTGAAGTTCTTCTCTATACTATAGATATAAGACTAGAAATTTATTATTGTTATTATCATTTGATACTAATTAAAACATGTTGTAGAAATCCTGTCTTATATTAAAAGATATAATTCAAATCGCAGTGATTATAGCAGTGGTTCTCAAAATGTTACAGTTATCATTATAAACGATCCCCCTACCAGTGGTCTTCGTATGAATCCAGCGTATGAACAGAGTACAACTAATTCAAACTTTGGGTCACATTGGAGTAATACACAACAACCGAGAATAGACGAAAATCTCTTACAAGAGATTGAAAACGATGTAAAAAGGAAAGCAACAATTAGAGGAAGTATAAAACGCAAAAGTGGTGAAAAAGTGTCGCGTTCACGAGCATGTCGTTATCAAAAGAGCACCCCTTCGACTTCGTCAACGCCAGTTCAACAACCTTTGATTAATGGTGACAGATCAAATAGAAATACCTACATAAATGAAAATGTCTCTGATTATGACAATGGTGGCATCATTAATGTGTACAGTTCAGATGATGAGATAGGAGTATATTCAACAAATGAAACTAGTCAAGAGTACCTCGAATTATCAACAGAAAGCAACGTCTTGGATAATGAAGAAGATCCGGAATATGACGATGACTTTATGACTCACGATGAGCAAAAGGAGTTGTTTGAATTTCTAAAAGATGAAGAGGATCTTACACCAGAGCAAAGCTGTATCTTGGGCTACTTTTATGAATCTGGCAATGTTGTGGATAAAGATTATAAACAGGCGTTTAAGCATTACAAATATGCTAGCGATAATGGGGATATTAATGCGATGTGTAATCTGGGATATCTGTACGAAAATGGTTACAACGACCAAGGTACGAAGTCTAAAGAAATTGAATACCCAAAGGCATTCAAACTTTATTACGAGGCTGCTCAACAAGGGAGTGCTCAGGCTCAGTACAACTTGGCTACATTTTATGAAAGAGGGCTTGGAACGAAACTAAACATATCTGAAGCAGTTGATTTCTATGAACTTGCTGCAACTCAAGATCATCATGAAGCACAGGCTAATCTAGCATACCTTAAATATAAAAGTGAGCTCTATGAACAGGCTTACGAATACTATCTTAAGGCGGCAAAAGGCGGGGTTCCGAGGGCATTGTTCTCTTTGGGCTACTTGTACCAGTTCGGCAAAGGTGTGAAAAAAAATTACCAACTAGCTCAGAGCTATTACCAGGAGGCGCTCGACAAAGGCTATCTTTTGGCAAAGAATAATCTCGAAATCATGGAGAAAAGCGAAACTGATACTGAACCTCTTACAATCAATACTAATGATGGCAACCGCTATGATGAATATTTTAACGTTGGAGATGCTTGTCTTGGTGGTATCAATAGAGAGCAGGATATTGGATTAGCATATAGCTATTATGTTTCTGAAATGAAAAATAGTCATGGTAAAGGCTCGATGGAACGCGGTCTAGGGATGTATTACCAGTATTGTGGACTAGGCGGCGAAGAATTTCAACGTGCGCTCAACTTGTATCTATTTTCAATAGAGCTTGGTCATTCTGCTTCACGTTACTTCTTAGGAGTGCTGCTCCTTCAAAAACAATTTTTCAGGACTGCTCGAATTATTTTTGAAGAGTTAATAAATGATCAGCAATCCTGGAACAGAAATGTATCCTACCTATTTGTAAAAAATGAAAACGAATTCATGGATGGAAAACGCCCGGCACCCATATTTACAACAATCACAGGACAAAAACTGTTGGCTAAAGCTAAGCTTAGATATCAACAGTCGCTTCAATTAGAGCTTAACGAAAACGATGTGTTAATGATATAATAATTAGTCACAGTTATTATGTATTTACTTATAATAAAACTATATTTTGCGCAAACAAACAATATACAACATTTAATAAGGTTTAATATTTTAAAAAAGTCTAATATTTTATAAAACAAAAAGGTGTGTTGATGTGATAATAAATAGTAATACAGATGCTATTGAAAAAATATATATGAGTAATAAAATGTAAATGAAAAATGTATAAAAAAAGGGGGAGGGGGGTATTATGAATCAGATGTAATTTTTTTATCAAGAGATTTATAGGCCATAGCAGGGGATACATTCACCGCTGTAGATGCAACTGTTGCAACTGTTTTACCACGCAACATTGCAAGAGATGCAGACTTTCGAAGTTTTAATCCTGGGGTTTCAGAGACTGAATCGGTTGTAGAATGGGAGCACGTTAGCCTTATCGTTTCCATTGTTTGTAGTGTTGAATTTGAAGGTGAAACAACTATGGTCGAATCGTCTGCAGTGGTATGTGATATGGTTCGCAGTGAATCATCGAATGTGGTTGATGAGGGGCATGATGAGAGAGAATCAGGTGAGGTTGACAACAAACAAGGATCCGAATCCAGAGAGTCATCAGGCACAAGTAAAGGGGATTGATCCGATAGTTGTGTGCGTAGTTTCGATGTAGTGGTCGATAAAAGGCTTTGTTTATCTGGCACAGCCGAAAAAAGTTCAGGCAGCGACTTTGCAGATGTTAATAACGCAGCGTCTTTCTCCTTTATTGATTCAGCATTATCTTGAGTGATATCAGGGGGTGACTCAAAGATACCACCGACGCCATCTGTTTGGAAGAAGGTAATGTCATCCATGTGAGGTAAAACCATCGTCTCCATAATAAACTCCTGGATTTTTTGTTCGATTGCTTTCACGACCACCGAGTAGCCCACTCTTTTTTCCCATACTACAGGCTCCACTTTCCATTTCATTTTTGGCAATTCATAAAAGCCGTACCAAAAACGGTTGGTGGGCGGTTCCTTAATTTTAAGAAGAAACTTGCCAGCAATCTCCTCAAGTGTAATACCCAGTATCAAATCTATCGTAAGTGGCTTCAAAAGATCAGAGTACTTCCATTTAAGCACAGTAGAAATTTCTATTCGAAATTTTCCATTGTATGCCATATGAGCTTCAGCAGTCAATTCACCAAGTGGACTCAGACCCAACAATTTTGGCTGAGTAAATTGGGGTAACGAGTGACCAGGATCGACAGAGCGGACTGTGATTTCTCCAAGGAAAGGGGGTCGCTTGGCATTAATTTTATCGAGTTTAGTGATGACTTTTTTATATAACGCACTCTTTATATCTTCTGTCTTGTATACACCGCAGAATAAACGACCTAGAATGGCATTGAACCACTGTGTTTGAAAATGATGTTCGTCGCTGTGAACACTGGTAATTAAGCTGTTCATAGCAGACTGGTCAAAATGAGTCGAGTCTTGTTGGAGTGAGCAATTGGGCATTTGATATTTTGTGGCACGAATAAAAGCAAAATACCAATCTTCTTTGTCGACGCATTTGCCACAGTTGAGAAAATAGGGTGGTTCACTCTCGCGCGATAGTTTAATCAAATGTGGTTTTGAATAGAGCTCGTAATCTTGCAAACCAGGGGGATGCATGCTGACCGAATACTGTGTGAGAACGATCACTCGTTTACAATCTAGCTGTTTTTCAGAATCATAAAGATAAAGGGTGTTGTACTTGAGAACAGCAAAAGCAACTTGGGTGCCCAAGTCATTGTTTTTTTTACCGGATATGTACGACTTTACGATATCTCCGATCGTTGCATCAGATATCCGTTCTTCGCCTTGCCGAGAAACTCGAAGCCATCCAATTTTATAAAGTGGACTGTAAAGTTCTTCTTGTGTTCGTTCGAGAATGTTTTCGCCTTTTTTTGTGGTATGAAACTTCGCATAAACTGGTAAGATGATTCGGCCGGAGATAATCCATACAATGCTGACAGTAAGGAACAACACTGGGATGAATGTAAGTCCACCTATAATATATGCAATAGATAATGATAATAGACTGCTCATTTAGTTGAATGAATAGGCGACATGTGGTTGACTATGAAAAAACAAAAACAAAACGCAAAAAAGGAAGGAAGAGAAATTGAAAAGAAAAGGAGAGAAATAATAAAATTAAGCAAGTGAAATAAGGAGTGACAAAAGTCACAGCTCGTGTTTGTATAATTTTTCTTTGTCCGCTTTAAAAAAGAAGTTTCAGGGTTTGTAAACGGTTCTAATTTAAGAAATGCCTTTACATAAAGTATTTGGGGAATGGTAAACTCTGTAGTACTTAAAATTATATATATATGTGTGTAGTGAAGATAATGACAGAATAAAGTAAAATAAAACATGTATATCAATTTACAATTGATATTGGCCCTTTTAATGGCAAATAGCAGTAACGCCTTAGAGCTTCGGCTAAGACTTTTTGGTTTAGAGGCTTAGTTAGATATCTATCAAAAAGTATAAAAACATGTAAGATATCTTAACTGAAACAAATAAATGTCTTATACTTACCCATTCATGCCTGCAGTCATACATATCTGCCTAGCACTCTCTTGAACATCAGCTGTAAGAGCAACAATTGGAAACTCGGAAGGCCGTTTTTCGTCTTTTTCAATCTCTCGAATACGTTTCGTTGCCGCAACACCATCGCACTTTAATGATAAATAAATGGGTGTTAATTTTAGGCGGACGGAAAAATAGAAACATATTGTTTGGGTTAAATTACCTTTGGCATATGATGATCAAAAAAGGCCATAGTGAAATAACCTACAGGATGGCTGCTCCATGCATTGATTGCTTCTAGACCATTGTTGGCACATTCCACCTTAAAGCCAAGACGGGTAAGCTGCTTTAAAAGGAGTTTTTGTGCAACAGGATTATCTATAATGACATGTAAGAATTAATCTTTACATGGTTAACTATATTGGTATGATTTTACCTTCCGCTATTAATATATTCAATGAACTAAAAAGTTCTTTCTCTTCATCTGTGATTAATTGTGACTTTGCACTTGTCTTTGTTGTCTTTTTATATACAGTTGAGACCACATTATCAAGCATCTCACCAATAGTTCGAAGTAGTTTGATACGTCGTAATGGTACCGCCATTCGTACTGCTTTACAAGACAATCGCTGACTCGAGACAGGCTCTACCCATTTACTTTTCTGATTAAAACCACTTGCCGGGTAGCTCATTAGAATAATTAGACCATCGGGATTCACTTTACTGGCTTCTTCTAGCCATGATTTGGTTGCTCCTGTAATGTCTGGGTCCATGAAAAGCCCCACAATAATCACGTCGTAACTGCCTTGTGTTACCATTTGTTGAAATTCATCAATATTAAGTGTACCATCCACGTGAATACCAGGTAATAAGTTACGGACCATATTGGTAGTAGCGGCATGCTTAGTTATTGAGAGAACCCGGATATTTTTAATATCTCGTAATAATATGTTGTTTTCTTCTAAGTCTTCTCTTAGTAAGTTCCTGCTCATTTGGCTGCGAATTTTGGACACTTGAACAGTAAAATAGAAGTTAGAGCCTTTTCCGGGAGTACTTGAGACATTTATTGTGCCCGACATTAACTGTACAAGCTGAAGGCAGATAGATAGACCAAGGCCGGTGCCACCATATTTACGTCTGCAAAAGTTTAACATTAATAAAATATCGTTAATATATTTTTTTTTAAAAAGAAAACAACTTACGTGGTACTACCATCGACTTGACTAAAAGGCTCGAATAGGACTTTACGTTGTTCCTGACTAATGCCAATTCCGGTGTCAATAACTTCGAATAAGAGATTAATGTTATCATTTCCATCTTTCGCCGGCGTTTTTGTATCTAGAGAGCACAGTATGTGGACTTCACCTTCATGTGTAAACTGTTAAAATAAATATATATTAAAAATTGTACAGAAACGTGCTTTTCTGTATATTTGTATTACCTTTATTGCGTTTCCCAAGAGGTTAATAATTACTCTACAGAAAAAAAAAGTAAATATTTACTATTTAACTTCCGCTTCTCTCTCGTAAAAAAAAAAAGCCTCACTTACTGTCTCATTCGGTTTCCATCAGCCAAAACAACTGATGGTACATTTTCTGCAACAATGTAGTCGATGTTAATATTCTTCTGGATAGCCATAGCAACCAACATCTCTACTACATCTGCGATGATATCTTCAACTACCACTGGTGATATATCAAGTACCACTTTGCCAGCTTGTAATTTGGAAAAGTTTAGCAAATCGTCAATAATTTGTAAAAGGATTTCGCACGATTCTTTGGCAGTTTTGACAAGGTCCCGTTGTTCTATATCCAAGTCAGTTTCTGATAGTAGAGAAATCATACCGTAAAATCCAGAGAAAGGTGTGCGGATTTCATGACTCATATTCGCCAAGAATATTTCACGAAGTCGAGTAGCGCGGACGGCAGCTTCCTTACTTTTTCGTGCTTCTTCTAGTGCCTTTTTTTGCATCTCTATCATTCTATACATAATCAATTTATGTGCTATGTGAGACTCTACTTTATTATAAATTCCTCATAATATCCTTACCTCATATTGGCCATTGTTACTCTTTGGACTGATTTGAATAAAAACGCATTGGTAATCGAAATACCCATCTGCTGACATAAAAGACTAAGAACAGTAACGTGTCGCTGTGTAAATATTCCAGTTGCTCCTTCAATCATCAAGCATCCAACCAACGCTGACTTATGAATTATGGGCATGCAGATAACCGATTTGTTTTTGGAGCGTTCATACCATTCACCCACAGCAAATCTTGCGTCTTGTTCTATATTATTGATGAAAATACTTTCGCCTGTATTTATTGTATGGTGGATGATACGACTTGAAATAAGAGGATCTTCATCGGAAAGCTGTTTAGGAGGATCAAATGTCATCGATCCACCTTGTTGACTTCCATAGGCACACATTCCATATTTTTCCTCTTTAACAATTACTGCACCACAGTCAGCACCCGAGTTTTCCAGAACAATTGCCATCATTGACTTCAAAAGACCATCAAATTTAACTTCGGACGACATAACCTGGGAGCTTTTTAATATTGACGCCATATCCAGAATATCCAATGTTAGGAGTGTCTGTT
Organism: Backusella luteola; assembly: GCA_024140195.1. Lineage (NCBI taxonomy): Eukaryota > Fungi > Mucoromycota > Mucoromycetes > Mucorales > Backusellaceae > Backusella > Backusella luteola. The sequence goes on from VCJC01000518.1 coordinate 55,028, forward strand.
CTGTTGTCAGAGGAGGGATTGTCTCGGAAACATAAGGTTCATTGATTGTATTGACGTTAATCATGGAAGATGTAGACCAGCTTTTCTGTGCACTTGCATATGGCAGAGGATCAGTCTGGATACCAGCGTCGTAGAACTCAACCCGAGTGTCATCAAATTCGTCTAATAGTGTGTTGTACTTTGAAGCTAATTGATGCACTTTACCGTATGAACCATGGCTGAGATATAGAGACGATGCTTTCTTAATTAGACCATAAGCAACGTTCTTCATTCCTACTCGATCATAAAATGCGCCAGCGTACTCATGACAAATACATAAATCCAAATACCAGTCTCCTTCGCGTGCATAATTGATTGCATCTTCATACAGCCGGCAAGTTTTTGCAATATCCGAAGTCAAAGAGGCTCTTTCTGCTTCCACCAACGTATACCAAGTTATATAATTGATTCGCGAATTCTCAACCCAAGGTAAAAGGTGTGCCTGGTTAGTCTCTATGTTTTCTCTGTAGAATTCCAGCGTTTTTTCATCTAATTTCTCTGTTCGCAACTTCTCAATAATAGCAAGCGATTGCAACATGCATGCCAAACGAGTATGTCGATGACTGGGATGATAATGCATATTGCGAATGCAATGATATCCCATGGAGATTGCATATTCATAGTGACCATAAAGAACCAGAGGAAGCATGCGGTAAGAATCATAAAAATTCAGAGTGACATTTATACTTGGAGATTGTTTACAGCTTTCGGTTACAAAGTGCTTATCGTTAAATCCATCGTCTCCATCAAATATTTCTTCCGGATTGTCGTAATAAGTCTGTCCTTGGAGTGCTTTACACGTGCGTATGATTCCCATGATTAATACATTGGAATCTGCTGATGGTGACCAATTATATGTCTCGTCGTAGCATGCCTCAGCTTCAATAAGTGTATCAGCAAGGGTAGAGGAGCAAAAAAAGGTAGAGTTTGCTATGTGAACAAAGCTAAATGAGGCGTATATTCTATCTCCAGCTGACAGCGATAAGCGTCGAGAAGAGCGATACCAGTTAATAGTTTCTTTAAAATGGTGTTTCCACATGAGTAAAAATGTTGCGTATAAGAACTGGCAGTGACCTTTTTCTGTGTTGCTTCCTTCGGTTTCACAGAGAGACACTCCTGTAGATCCCAGTTCTTCTCCAAAGGAATAGTGATGGTAAAGCTCTGTCGCTGCCAGGCCAATAAATACCAATGAGATACCAGATACAGAAGCCAGACCGTAATTTAACGACAACTCTGCCATTTTACATGCGGCATAGTACATTTCCAATTTATTGCCTAGCCAGTAAGACACAAGACACATTTCTTCCAATATAATCATGATGGAATTAACTCGAGCGTCCTTAATCGATCCAATAGACGAAATATTTTGTAGCCCCACTTCATCAAGCCTGGATTTTATTTTGTGATATTCGACATCTAGCGCATCCCTATTATTTTTCGGTATATAGTCTTTGAAACCCAGCTCTTTCAAACAGCGACGTAGCGCATCTGAACCTTCATCATGCATTTGTTTGGAGAAGAAATATTTATACTGGACACGGTGGGCTGACATGCGATCTATTGGATCTTGGGTATTTTCAAATATGATATCAAGAAGTTGCTCTGTTACTTCATAATCACCAACAACCCAGCTAAGAGAGACAGCATTGATATAGATCGAGTAAGTATGACTATAGTTTACAGGATCCCAAGCATTTTTATCCAAGAGTTGAATAGCTGACTTGTAATACACCAGTCCCATTTTATGAGCACCAGAAGATCTTGCTTTACTGCCAGCTTCGGACAGCACATTAATGTACTCTTTTTTATCAGATAACTCCAGTACGATGCGCAAACATTTACTGAGATGATCAGCCAAAAGTTGGCAATCCGATTTTCCCTCTGTTAATTTTTATAAAGTAAATAATAGACAGTGAGTAAACATATAATATATAAAATGTATGGTTTTAATATCTTAAGTTACTCACTAAGTTTACCTTGGAGTAGGTATTGGGCAATATTAAAGTGGATCCTCTCTCTTGTTTTTGGATCAGCTAAGCCCATAGCAGCTTCCAAGTACCTGTCATGAGACCATTTAAATTCGTCACTTTCCAGAGGCAAAATATAACCTTCTTGTAATGCAGCCTGGAGACCATTTATAGGATCACGAGAACGTGTTGTATTTTTTGGCCCTTTATTGCTGATGGTATTATTTTGTGATCGGCTTGAGTAAAGCTTTGAAAATCTGATCATCGGATGTGTTGACTCGTTGCTTATTTCATTTGTGATATCTCCATTTTGGGAACTTGAGGTTGAATGACTTAGTGTGCTGTCTGAGTCTGAATGTTCTGATTCTGATTCAGAGTTCACCATGAGGTATTTAACTGTATTCCATGAAAACGTATCTCCTACAAATGATGCCCATTTTAATATACGTTGACCATCGGCAGGTAGCTCCCTGAGACGCGCCACCAGAAACTCGACGTTTAATTCTTCGTTGGGATCTGAGTTATCTTTTGTGTTGACTACGTGTTGAATTTCCCCAAGATTATAATCCCATTCATTCTCTTCCCAGTTAAAAAATATATACTTTTTCTTCTCTAGCGTCATCATCAATTGTCTTGTATAAAATACATTGCCTCGTGTTTTCTGGTATATGATCTCGGCCAAAGGTAGAATTGAATCTCGATCCACATCATGTAACCGATGGAGCGCATCACCAATGTAATCCACAATAGATTCAAAACCAAGGGTGTCCACTGTCAATTTATAAAAGTTTGCACAGTCATTGTTTAGCATCCGCTCTATCTGTTCTGTAACTTCTTGCTCTCGGAAAGCAATAAATAAAAGTATCTTTAGTCGCGAGCGTATCATGCTTTCAATTAATTCAATTGATGGATCATCTGCAAGATGGAGATCATCCAAAAACTTTTGAGAATATAAGTCAGTCATTTAACACTCCATATAAATATAATATCACTAATGCTTACCAAAGTTACCATTCGCCATTGGGCAAGAGCACGGAAAACTTCGATAAACAAATTATGGAACCGAATCTGTGTCTCCACATTATCCAAATGAATTTCATTAATTGGGCGCTCACACTCTTTATCATCAGAAGAGTCGAGTAATGGTTTTAGTTCCGGTACCAGATTGGCTAATGCTTCTATATTGTAAAACTGTGTTCCAAGATGATTCTTCAAATGAGTATAGAATCCATGAATTTCCTCTTCCGATTCAGAAAGCACTTGTTGTAATATCTGCGACATTGCCTTTAATATACTGCTATAAGGTACCTTATGCCTGGAATCAAATTTAGTGGAGGCAACATAGCTAACGTGATTTGATTAGAACTTGAAGGTGATATAGAAATAATCTTATTAATAGATACAAACCCATGTTGCCTTGCAGTTTTTTGGACTGATTTGAATAATGTCGATTTACCCACACCACCAGGTCCAGCCAAGCATACAATTTCTGCTCCTTGTTTATTGAGATTCTGGCCTACTCCACTCATAGTAGATGATCCATCACTTCCATCAAGCCCACTGTAAAAACTAGATGATACCGGCGATTTCCTATCTGGAATACTTGAAAGTTCATTGATGGAATGGCTATCGCTGAAGCAGCAATCTGATCCACTTGCATTGCTGTTTTGAACATCACTTATTGTAGCACGCACTGAACTTGTATGTGACATTTCTTTTTTATTTCGTATCTGGCGATAGATTCCAGAAGTTCGTTCGATAATACATGTCATTTCACTGATAATATCTTGTCGACCATAGATTGTTTTTGGGAGTGTGAAAACAGAAGCCACATCATGCTCTGCCAAAGGGAAGAGCTCAATTATCTAAAAAGCATTATTATTAACTTTATTTTCGACTGGCTTTATATTTATTTTACACACCTCCTGTGAATTATCTGTGCTGGTTCTTATACGTCGGAGGCATTCTCTTAAATCAGAACGGATGCCACTTGCGCTACAATATCTATCGTCAGGTGACTATAAACGGTTAGTATGTATGACCTTCTAAACTACCTTTGGTTAAAAATTAAAATTAAAAATAAAACAGAGCCTACTTTATATGTCATCCTTTCGATAATGCGGGAAACAATTTCTGGGATCTCTATCTGAACTTCATGAATCAGTGGTATTCTTTTACTGAGAATACTATTCAATATTTCCAAGGGACCACCATCGAACGGATTTCGACCTGTCAAGAGTACATAAAACACCACACCCAGAGAATAAATATCAGAACGGTGATCAGGAACATAAGTCATCCGACCAGTTTGCTCCGGACTCATGTATATCAGTATGTTATAAAGCATATCCATTGTTTCCTTATTGTTTGCTGTTTTACGCCATCCTTCGCTTGTAAGATAATTTTCCAAAGATTTGGAGCCTGAGCTAAAATTCCAAATTTTAACCCTATCTGAGTCTTCGCCAGTCCATTGGAAGGCCGACAATTTGATCTCGCCATGTATTGTGTTGTTACGATGAATAAACTCTAAACAATCCGTGCATTTGATAGCAAATCGTAGAAATGTACAAAGGTCAAATGCGGGTCCAGAACAAGACATGATAAAATTATCAGATCCTGATTGTCTTTTACGACGTTGTCTTTCTGATACATTATAGCCTACAGTCGTCTCACTGCTTACACTTGCTCTATCAGAGCCACTATTTTTGCCTTCATCAGACTGTCGTCGATGTTCTAAGTAATTCTGTCCTTCATCAGCGTAAATTACAACAGCCAATCCGCTCGGTAAATTAATATAATCCAACGGCCGCACTAGAAGCCCACAGAACAATTTTTGATTAAAAAGGCTAAGTTCATAATTTGGATCATCACACATATGTTTTTCTAAATGCTATTATTACCAATAAAAGAAGTTCCTTCTCCCAATTGGTACAGACGTTTCATAATATAATATTCTCTCTCTAGCCGCAATGAGTTTGACGATATCTTGGCTATTACAGGTTTTTTGTTGGATATTCTTTCAATAAGAATTAGAATTACGCATGCCGTGTATATGTAAACGTGTTTTTTGTGCGTTTAAGCACAAAGCGTTCTTTTTCAATTTACCTGTATCCAAATATAATATCCACATTCTCTCCATGTGTTAAACTCGAAATGGGTGCACCTTTGAAATGGTAGTTTGGGATCTGGAGACTGTCTCCCAGTGCACTTATTCCGGAAGAGTCTGTGAAAGAGCTCGTTGAACCTGTCGCTGACATGGCGCAACAAAGGTTGAAAAAAAA